>CM076726.1:16543189-16756228 GCA_038501795.1 Pseudopleuronectes americanus | reverse complement strand
CCATGTCGTATGTTTACATAGAATCTATGGTGAAGAGTATTGCTATTGAGTATAATCTTCCATGTAATGTCAAGGAGGGGCTTTCTATGAGGGGCTAATCCCTAAAGCTCCAGTTAAGAGCCAGAAATACTGTGTGATGAGGTTCAACAAATATGTTCCAGAGGAAACACAAAGGATATTTTTACTTCCTCGCACCCCTGCCAGCATCACGTCTGCCACGTTTACAGTTTAGTGCAGATTATGAGTCTCTTTCCTTTTTACGTGCTTTTCTTTGACGTGTAGGATTGGCTGTCCTTGGCGGAGGAATGCGCTCGACTCTGGTTGTTAACATGCACCGGTTTCCAGAGCAACAAGGGATTACAGTGACATCTCAGGTGGCTTCACTTTCCAAATCACCTAAAAATAACTTGTTTTAGATGGAAATGCGGGGGGGGGGAACTTTAAGGAGGAGGAATATGTTTCCTTTCTAACGCATGCATTCCATTGCATTTGATTCATAGAACATGTGTCATTAACATACAGCACCCTGAATCACAGACGGCCCTGCTGACGGTGATACCACCATTAAACCGCTCTGACTCGTCCGTGTTTAAAGTGATTACTTTTCACACCCAGCAGCAAACTCGCTTCTTTTCCCCCGGTGACACCGCATACAACTCCACATGACATCCCCGGAGAAGCATGAATTTAAACTCCTTACAAATTTCACCATTAGGCTGACAAATGAAATGCAGGCTTTAAGTCAGCAGTGTGCGCCTCGAAAAGCTGGTGTGGAGCGGAGGGAAGGAGATTATGCGGCCGGGCCTCGTCTCACCGCGTACGGGGGAAGGAATTCGCTGACAGTCACGGCGATGCGGAGTGTCACGCTTCTGATGCTCAAACTCTGGAAGTTCATTACCCCCTCATATCATCACCGAGCACACTGAGAACCCCGGAGCTCTCTGCATTCCCGCCCTCGCTTCTGTCTCCCTCTCTCGCCTTCACGCCCTCTCACTCTCACTCTCGCTCATCCCCCCTCTCTGTTGCTGAACATGATGAAAGATCGGGGAGCCCACAGTCATCATTAGGCACCTCAAACCCCTAAATGTGTCACGGTTGGGCCTGTCAGGAGGAATGATGGCCACTTACTCAGACTGCGAAAAGCCATTCTGTGGTACAGTAATGTGGAGAGAGCGAGAAACGGGGACGTGCTGGAAATATATTGATCTAATTTGGTTAAAATTGTTGTTTAAGTGCAACCGCAGGATCCGTGAAAAGCCAATCGCTCACGCTAACAGCTCACAATGTAACAGGTGCAAATTGCGCTCATGTAAGAATAATATAACAAAATGGAGGTGTTTAATCCAAAGCACCTGCACGACACAGTGACTCAGACGCCTCGCCTCGGCATCGCCATGGCGACACCACTCCTTTCGCCGGGGGCCGGGGTCACCCACTCAGGCGAGCTCATTAGGGCTGATGTCACGTGAGCCGTGCTGCCCCTAGGTGCCTTTGACGATGACACTCTGTGTGTGTGTGTGTGTGTGTGTGTGTGTGTGTGTGTGTGTGTGTATGTGTGTGTGTGTGTGTGTGTGTGTTTATTGAACGTGTTCACGTGTAAGCAAGTGTGCATGTCTTTTAGAGGTGTGTGTGTGTGTTATACAGTTGGACAGCACTATGTTTTTAGTAGAAGCTTCTTGCTGCATATCAATGTTACACACTGACGCACACTGGTACAAACACACACACACACACACACAAACACACACGTATACACACCAACCCCCCCCTCGATACCCGCAGAGAAGCTCCTGAGGAAAGTAAAGTGAGATTGATGAGTTCAGAGGATTTCCGAGCCGCTCTCAATAAAGCGTGGCAGTGCTGGACAGTAGTAGAGATGCTGACAAATGAAGCGCGTGGCAACGGATGAGACGAATGAAAGAGCTTATGAAAGAGAAAAGTTTTGGGTGAGGAAGAGTTAATTCAGTTTGTAATGAATTTATTCCTTTGTCATTTGCTTGGGGATTGTCAGAACCTCCGGGGTCTTGTCTTTACTTATTAATTAGCTGTGACTTTGTCAGAGTGTGGCAGAGCGCTCAATAATAAATTGGGAGGGGAGTCATGTGACTGCGACAGGCACGCGCTCACACGCACGCACACAGGCACGCACACACACACACACACACAAACACACAGAGAAGTATTGATGGGAATGGAACCCCCCCTCCCAGTTTCTTCTCTCACCAACATGAGATGAGATGAGATCCTCGTGGGGGCTGATCTTATTCTAACCTGTTACCTCGACTCAGTGGGGGAGAGAACGATACCTCAACTCACCTCTGGATCCTCCTGTTTGAGTTCACTCTCTGATATTCTGACCAATCGGTTTGGACAGAACTTTTCCACTTCGTCACTGTCCGCAGGTCTTGATAGATTGTGTTGTAGATTTAACTGTACTGGCACGAGATAATACAATAAGTCAATTGCCTATTTAATGAAAAAGATAATAATCGAAAATACAAACGCCAGGGCGGTGCATGGTATCAAAAGAATAACATTCTTAGGGTCTTTCTCTTCTGGAAATGACTACAACCAATACATTGCTAGGGCCTGTCAATGTTAGTTAAACCTTTCTGTTCCAGTCTTTTGGTGGCAGATTCCGCACTTGTACTTTGTTATTGTCTTGTATCATTTCCCTTATTGGATAGTTAGCCTGATGCGGAGCAAGAGCAGGGAAGACAAGCAGCAAAGGACCGGGCCTGCAGCCACCGCGGGGAGGAAATCGAGCGTCTGTACACGGGGAGCCTGGTAATACCTTAAACCAGGGGTGTCCAAACTTTTTGTCCCGGGGGCCACATACAGAAAAAAATTCGAAGGTCTGGGCCACTCACACGGCCACGCCCCCCTGCCCTGGAGCGGACTGTTGACAGCTGGCAGGTCAGGGGTGAGTTGGGCGCCACCTAGTGTCAAAACTGAGATGTACAATACAGTGGGCCATAGTCCATTACATTACAATTACATTACATTTCATTTAACTGACGCTTTTATCCAAAGCGACTTACAAAAAGTGCATAAAACCCCAAGGGTACAGACCCAGGACAACAAGAATCAGGAAAGTACAATTTCTTCAAAACAAAGCAAAACTACAAAGTGCTATAAGTAAGTGACATCAAAGTGCTACTAAAGTGTTAGTTTAAAAAATTGTTAGTAGTGTTTCCTATTCAAGGTATAGTCGGAAGAGGTGTGTTTTTAGTTTTCGGCGGAAGATGTGTAAACTTTCTGCTGTACGGATGTCGATGGGGAGCTCATTCCACCATTTAGGAGCCCTCACATGTGTCCACATTATTCCTCTCTCTTGTTCCCTGGCGTACAATGCGTCTGCTGTCATCGCAGTCATCTGTCTTTTTCTGTTTACACGTTACAGATGCACAAAACTAGAACTCCTCTGGTTCGTTTTCCTGTGTGCGCTCTGAGAGGGGGCCGACTACGCTGGCCAGCCTCGCTAATTAGACAAGTATTGACTGGGATCAACGTTTACTGCATAACCTTTGGGGTAGAGAGGCGGAACATGCTGAATGGGCAGGTATCTCCAAAGGAGAGCTAAAAGTACCTCTCTTTTTTGGATAGCTTTGATCTGTGGATCTCATTATTGACTTTAGACTCATCTTTGGATCGTTGGATGTAGTTGGGGATCTCGATCTACTTGGAGACCTGGATTTGATTGGAGACTCTGCTCTCATCTTTGGAGTCTCGGCTCTCCTCTTATTAGATCTGGTTACCATTGGAGATACAGATTCAGTGGGAGTCCTCGATCTTGATCGAGATTTGGATCTGGTTGGAGACTCTGCTATCATCTTTGGAGTCTCGGCTCTCCTCTTGTTAGATCTGGTTACCATTGGAGATACCGATTCAGTTGGGAGTCCTCGATCTTGATCGAGATTTGGATCTGGTTGGAGACTCTGCTATCATCTTCGGAGTCTCGTCTCTACTCTTATTAGATCTGGTTCTCATTGGAGAGAATGATGTAGTTGGAGATTGGGATCTGCTATCAGAATTGGAACTTGAAGAAAACATATTAAAAGCGTTATGGCCAGTGTGTTCTCTGTACTGAAAACTGATTTAGTAAAGTTCATGTGTAATTGTCAGACATTAGGAATTCAGACCATAGGCATTCCTTTTCCTTCAAAGGATGGGGTATAGAGAGTGTATCGTGAAGGTGTCATCGAAGGATATCATGAGCTATCCAGACTTTACCCCGTCCTTTAATGAGTCCGTTGAAAGTGTGATCATGAAAGATAGATTGACTTGGACCATTAGTTTAAGAGGGTGACAATATAAAAGATCATGTTATCAAACCCTTATGACAAAGAAATGTGATATAGTAGTTTTCATATTAGTGGATATCAGCCAACATATGAGGGATCGTTGCAGTTTACAGACACATATTGTGTATAAATTACAATGATTCTGAAGTTATTATTATATTTTTATATTTGCGACTTGATATTTTTCAGTTTAACCATCAATTTTATAGACATTTCTAGAAAACAGAAACACAACCAAATACAGGCAGCTCGAAGTTTAAGATTTAAGAAATGTTTTGAGTATGTCTTACGAAAAATGCAGTTCTTTTCTATAAACTTAAAGTTGTCTTGTTGATACATATCCACTTAAACACCTGATACCGACGAGTGTATATACAGTATATCGATGTATCCGTATCGGTCGGGCTCAATTCTGATTCAGCTTTCTGCAAATTTTGGTAAGAATTTGAGCATGTTAAAGCCCTCAAAAAGCCAATTCATTTGTCTGAATAATAATAATAATAATAATAATAATAATCCTTACAATTTCAATAGGGCCTCACCCTGTCAGTTCTAGGGCCCTAATAAATCCACTCGGCACAACATATAGATTCTTGTAAAACAAGCATTAGTTCAATACAAACAATAAAACTCTACCGATAATCGTGTCGTCTTATCAGATTCTTACCACATCTTATGTGATTTGAATTTAGGTTGAACAGGGAAGATCTTAATCTGACATATCAATTTTGTTCTGACAACATTTCATTTTTATGGCAACTGGTGAAGTATTTTCCAGATTAAGAGAGTGGAACATTTTCTTTCAGGCCTCGTAAATGTTCCACTTACCTTTTAAAGTGAATTTGACGTCCTGCATTTGAGTCAGGAGTTATAAAGTCATGGGCTTGCAGATATTAAAATCAAACAAATTTAGAGCTACACATTCTTTGCACAGGTTATTCAAACGTCATTGACCCTGGTAACTGCAGCTTGTCTGTGTTTGTGTTGATTTCAGTACCCTGCAAAGACACTGTATTTGGGAATAATAATTAATTCATGACCCTTCTCAGCAACCCCAAGGAAATGATGTAATATCACACAACTTCAATTTACACTTTCCTCATCCACACCTACATCACTGTGGCCTCACCTGCTACCTGGAGCTGCAGGGCTCTAGAGTCTCCATAACAAAGAAGAGTTGTGCTGATGAAATCTGCGATGACAAATACATACAATTAAATTATAGGGCTTAAATACCACATTCCAGACAACCCTGTCTGGCTTGAGAAATATGTGATTTTTAGCCTTTCAGAGGGTCAATTAAATAAATATTTTTGTAACATCTGGCATGAAAACGTAAATGTGTGGGTGAGGTGGACTCTGGTGTTTATAAAGGCAAGGTATTTACGAGAAGATAAGGAATCACATCAGAACCTATACAACCTTTGGGCCTCACCGTGTTCGTAGTATTCTTGATCACACACATCACCTTGACGGCTACTTTAATTTGTGTTTACATTGTGCTGCATGGACCATAATGCACTGCAGCCCTTCAGTTGAGAGTGTCGGCCTGTTTATTTGTGCGTCTTCCCCTCAATGAACCTGTCAATCTCCAGTAATGGAGGGTTCAGTCTTGATCCTGACGTGGATTGAACAACATGTCAGAGCTGTCTGCCATTTTAAAGGAGTGCACACAGTGATGGTGAAAATCTCTCTCCATCTTACAGCTGGTTTGGAAAAAATACACTTTATTTTATTTTTTATTAATTGTTTGTTCCCTTGGTTCTTTTATTTCTTTGTGGTGTTTTTTGAATTATTGAATTTTCAGTTGAGTCAAATCCAGTCGCGCATATTCAATCATTTTGTCTGTTTTGGTTAGTGACGCCATCATGATTTCATTTAATACCATTGGTTGATCTAAATAGGCTGTAAATTATGTTTCTATAATCGTATTGGTTGCCTTCATAGTGATGTCACGATGACATCATTCCTACTATATATTCATAATTATTATTCAGTATATGTAAGCTTTAGGTTCAATTGTATAGTCCCATAGGAGGCAGAGACTTCATGTGATTTATATGATTTATTTATGATACAATCTTCTGGTCAAATGAAGCCTTAATTAGATGGCCCTTATTTGTATAACCTTATCTTGACCTTGACTTTTGGCTCAGCAGCTCCAAAGGTGAATCATCTGGAGATAACCTTGTGAAAAAAAGTCCATGTATTTTGTACAAACCCTCAAACACACACACACACACAGCGGGCGAAAACACTACCCTGATTGTGGCTACGCCGGCTCACAGGTTAATCACGATCTGGACTGAGGTGAATATATACAGCATCTGATAATAGCGTCACTGGCAACCTGAACCTCCAATCACCCTCCGCCGTCTCTGCCTCCTGACAAAGTGTCAGTCTCTCCTGTGTCTCTATTAGCCTCAACTCTCCATCATGGCGCCTCCCTTCCCCCATTCCTCCATCCCTGCGTCCCTCCCCCCCTTACCTCAACCCCCTGGAGAGGAGCGATACCGCTGATGCATCACCACCCAAGATAATTTGTTTAAATGACAGATTAGGAGGGTAACTCGATTTGTGTCCGATACAGTATGTAGTGTCTGTTACCAATCTAATAAAGCCAACCCCCTCTGCTTTGCGTCCACCTCTTGGCCCCTCCCAGCTCAACACACCCAGCCCCCCCCTTGAATCTGCTGCAATAAGCTTCCCAGTTCAATGAGGAAGCAAGGGGAGCAGAGGCTTGTCTCCAGGGCTGTAACACGATCGCAGGCAGTGGCCACCAAGGCCTCGACATTAATTGAATTGCAAGGCCGGGAAGCTGCAAGGTTTGGCCAGGCGCTCATTGACACATTGATCGGCGGAGGTTCAGGGAAATATGCCTTGCAGTCGCAGCCAATCAATCAAACAATTAAGCCCAGTCTCTAGCTGGCTCTGCTCCATTTAAGTCTAACCTCCCAGCTCATGGTGCCGCACGTTCCAAATTAATTGCTTCTCGCCACAGAATGGGGCCCGCCGCCCCCCCCTCGTCTGCTCCCTGCACCTGGGGAACAAGGTGACTGTGAGTCTGCATTTTACACAGTTCACATCTCTATAAAGCTCAAAGCGTGAACACTGGCATTACACAATCCCACCCACCCCCCACTGCAGTAGGCGTGTATGCAAAATGGTTGCTGAGATCCTCCTGTTATCTGTACATGCAAGCATGTCTTTATTAGATTAACAACAAATTGATATGTCAGCCCTTGCGATACTATCCAGGATCAGCTACGAGATGGGATGGGACAGAGTATTTCTCTATCCAGCCAGAGGAATGCATCCGAGGAGAGGTGGAGGAGGAGAGGGGGGTGGTCATCAGTGCAGCCCTTCGTGCAGCATATCCCTCCTCCTTTCCAATCTCCTCCACCTTCTTCCTGATCCCTGTTCCCCCTCTTTGCCTCTCCCCTCCTCCTCCCAGTCTTACCGGGGCAGTAAAGCCATGTACGACAACAGCAGCAGGAGGATTATTCCTGGTTCGTGGCTCCGTGACTGGAATTCGCGGCCCACACTCTTCCAGCCATATGGCATTATCAATTTTGTTTACTGTGGCAGAGCCTGTCACCTTAAGACTGTGCCTCCCTGGCATGCCGCCCTACCGAGCATCTGTCAGAGGCTACTAGTGGAGGTTTACTGCTTCTGTCTCACTTACACTCTGCCTCTTAAAGCCCCTCCCCCCCCCGCTCGCACTTCTTTTTCCTTCTCCCAATTTTTTTAATCTTCCTTCACTTTCACCACCATTATTTTGAGGTGTAACACGCAGAGGGCTTTAGGAGAGATTATACATCTGGCCTGATACCTGATGTCTGTTGCAAGCCTGGCTCCATAACCTCTCACTGCTGCCCTTGTGTAGCAGAGATCACTGTGGCTACTGGAAGTGTATGATAAATCAAAGGTGTCTCTTTTTTAGGAACATGTCCTTAATCTTTTCCAACGGCCACCTGGCCTGATTTGTGACCTTGAGTATAGGGTGTCTGATGCTGGGAGGAACAGTAGGATGTAACAAGCGCATGCTGCTCGCACCCTCACACGTGCACACACACATACGTTCAGCAGTGCATTGGCTGTGCGTATATGTCCTTGGGCTGTAAACACACATGCACACACGCAGACAACTGAAGGACCTTGGGTGTCGCCAAATAAAGATTGAAGGTGTTGAGGAGTAATTCTGTCATCAAGGTGGCACCTGATGTAAACAGCCAGAGACAGATAGTCGGACTCCTGGACGCAGCCGGTCAGTCAGTCTGCACACAGAGGGGAATACATTACATTAAACATGTTTTTTATTTTTGTATTTAGCTGCTGCTTTTATCCACCAGCAGAGTATAATGAATACACAATGAGTTCAACTCCCAAGCTCAGCAGCATACAGATGAGCTGGATACTAAAGCACCCTGTCTACACAGGTAATAGCCTCTGTACTTTTTGCATGATTCAAGATAGAGAGGCCTTCAATCTTCCCCCCACAGGGCACTACTTTCTTTACAGTGTGTTGTAATGTGTGCAGTAAATGTAAGTGAGTATTTGCCTGCATATCTGTTTATTCATTCATGTCAAAGCTATTTAGCATATTTGTGATTCTACTTTATTGCATGTGTGAGCTATTGCTCACACATGCCTCCTCCTCCTCCCCATTTTGTTTGTGCCATATCAAGTGTGTGTATGTCTCAAAGTGAAGAAGGCCTTGGTGATTTTTCCATGATTTTGTAAGATGGCTGTATATCTGTTTTGTTTGTTGTCATTGTGTGCGTTGGATTTAATTCAGTTTAAAATGGTAGAAAATGGTAAAAATAATACAAGTTGATTGTGGTAGAAACAAGTGATTATTCACATGAAAACCACAAATGAGCATATATTATCTATTGAACATTTTAGAATATATAATATAAATAATTTATGATATGGACAAATTCTTGATAAAACTCATTTGCACCATATTGAAATCCTCCCAGGCTTGACGGCAGCTTATTTTCTGTCGGGCAGCTCTGATCTCATGCCAAGTCATTTTTAGCCGGATGATGTTTCCTTTAGCTTTACCTTTTAAGAGCTGTTGATTCTCTGAGTCTTATATTTAAATACTCACCAAAGAGTCCAGGGATCCTCCTTGCCTGAAAGAATTGAACATAATTATCAGAGTGGCGGTTACAAAACGGACCGCTTCCGAATCGCCTCTGCTTCCTTAGACGTGATGATACATGCTCTACTTTTAGAGAGAATTTCCCCTTCTTGGCCGCTGTCTGGTCGCACAGATGTGTTGACATGATTCTTTTTCCCTTATCTTGCACTCAGTCGTTCATTGAAAGACATTGATTTGCTAAATTGGTCTGGCTGTCTTGACTGCATCAGATGTACAATGTAGTGACGACGGGAGCCAGCTGGCTAGAAGGACCCGATAGGAGGGGAGCTCTCATATTGTGTCCTCCATAATTTCTCTTTTTAAATTGGTGTCTTCTGTCCTCTTCCATACATTTTCACTTCAACTGAATACGCTCACACACTTCGCCCTTTCTTACACTTTGTGCGACGCGGCCTGGACAAGAAAATGGGAGCCGCTAATGACTATCACACTGGCAATCTCCAATTAGCTAAAGAGAAGCGCTGGCTAATTAATTTTTATATTGTTCACCAGCCCTACAGGCTCTCAGATACGTGATGTTGCACTGGGAGGGTGATTCTGTGAGTGTGCGGCTCAAGAACAGACAATTTATTTGGCATTAAATTCTGCTTTTAAAAGTGTTAATGGCCGACAGATCAGATAGTTAAAAGTAACTGAATCCATCAATCTATTTTTATTATTATTTATACATAAGAGTTCAACAATAACCCATTTATGTTATTTTTATTTTCCCCAGGGCTCCTCATTAGTGGTTTGTAAGTCTGATCACCTCTGAGAGTGTTTTACCTGTCAAGGAATCACACACATCAATAGCTGTGTGTCAGCAAGCTTATTAATTAACTGTTCCGTGGCAAAGTGACCTGGCTCGCTACTAGTTTACTGGTTTGCCTCACTCACCTTGGTGTAGGCAGGAGACTAACACCGGACTAACTGACTAGGGAGGTTATGGATTACTATCGTTTTTCAAACGAAATTCACGACAAGCAGGCTTGTAACTAACCTCATGTCTGTTAGGCGTCCCATAGGCCACGTCAGTCTCTCCTATAAGCTTGCTATACACATAACAATACACCTAAAATAATAAACAAACCTCCAAACGGATCTCAACACTGACTGTGTTCATGTTGAGTCGGAGAAAATAAGAAAACACCTGGAGAGGTAAGACTCAACTCCAGACTCCGAAATGCTTCCTGGAAACTGACAGATGCATTTTGATGACTTGTGTGTGTGTGTGTGAGCAGGAAAGTGGTGTGTCCCATCTTGAGTTTTAGACTCTGGCTTTGTCAGTGCTGTCTGCTGACGGTGGAAAGCTGCTGAGGAATCCCACAGGGATCCTATTAGGGACACTTCATCTGGGTGCTGAGGCTGCACTGCAGACACACAGTGCACACACACACACACACACACACACACACGCACACACACACACACACACACTCAAACACTGACACTTACAGTATTTTCTTCTGGATTCTAAGTGGAGACATGCTATCACTTTTGTACATATACTGCAGTATTGCAATACTGATGTTCAACTGCTTCTTCCCATCTTCCTGAGGCCTGTATTGACCTCAGTAGTTTCTGAGTACTGATCAAAATGTGTCTGTACACTGTAATATCTGAAACTGTCAAGTATCCAAACAAAGGGTAGAATATCTGATATCTTAAATATTCCAAACAACCTCCAGCCCAATAGTATTGCTTCCTTTTCAGCTGCTGCACCAATCCCCATTTGCTCCGATGATCCCACATCCCCCCTTCGGTTTCGGTAGAGTAACTAAGACAAGGAGGTTCAGGAGGTTGAGGCAGAGGTAGCGTACTATTGAACTGTCTAAAGGGCACAGATTGATCTGGGATGGAAGTCGTCGATAAATGACCCTCATGATAATCAAAGGCTGATCAATACATGACCCTGTTGCCAAAATGCAGATCGACACACAACCTTGTTATTATCATGTAATGATTTAATCAACTGAATCTTCTAAAGGCTGGAGTGAGTCTGACGACTGGAGGTCAGGTTAGTAATTGTTAGTACATCAAATATTTTTTGAAATTTGAAGCAAACTACCAATTGGATTAGTCAGCAGTTGCTTATTTCATGATTCAAAATTGAAGATGGGGAGAAAAAGAGCAACGTTGATATTGTGATGATTAAATTCAGTCAGCTAACCCTTTAGCAGTGGACACATAGAGAATCAGAGCAGAGTTACAGTCCATCCTATGGAGAGGACATGTACTATTTGATGGTCTTTGGAAATATATGAAATAGAAGGGGGATTATAAAAAGGGAGTAGCACAAGCACAAGCCCTGTATCTGTAAGTCCTCCCCTAGGTCCTCTCTTACATTACTTCTGCATTTGGGAGGGAGAGGGAGGAATAATAACTGCTGTCCTTGTCTGATTGAGGGGTCTTTTTCTTTTTTTTGGTTGGATTTAGACTCTTGTGTGCTGTTCATTTTCTTTGCCTAATGGGCGAAGCAAAGATTTCCTACAGCATCAGCAGAGAGGGAACATGGCTGCACAGAAAGCTCTGTAATGTATAGAAATACAGACATTTACTACGGGTTAGCTTGGGGGTTTACTCTTTCTGTAAAAATGCAATATTTTACTAAAGGTTTCCTTTTCCCCTTATCTTAGCTCGTAGCAGGTATTTAAACCTACATTATTGTTTGTTTTATATGCTAAAGGTAAGTAAAACAGATTTTCACAGGACAAAACCAATAACACCCACTCAACATCTGGCTTTTGCAATGGGAATGGATCTGCATTCACTCCCTGGTCAAAAGGCTTCGTAGTAGACACAGGTTTTTACACCTCAGGGAATGCACAACAGTGGGGTGAGAGAGCTCCTCAGTTTTTTGTTATGCGTTTGGGACGTCGAACACGAAGCACCAGGGGGAAAAAACTGAAATGCAAATGTAATTTTAATGTTAAAGAGGAACAGAAGGGAGGTCCGATAGTAATTACTTCTGATCTTCCCCCTGAAACCACAGGTCTCTCACAGGTTTTACAGATGAACCACACAGACAAACACAGATGAATGCATGTTACAAGCAGATATACACATGCACGTATGCATGCAGTGCCATTTGTCCACACAGCTGTATACATAGCTGAAGCAGAGAAATCAGAGCAGTGCCCCAGTGTTTGAGTAGCTGAGGAGGACTAGCAATGTGTTTGGCTCTTAGTCAGCTACGAGATGACCTTCATTCACATCTATCTCTCCAGCATGGATCCCTGTGAAGAGGAGGGAGGGAGGGAAGGGGGAGGGAGGGAGGATGGGGTGGTGGATGTTTCGGTTCTGTCCACTCGCGGCAGTTCTACGAGTTCCTGCCGCTGAAACCGATACTCTCGCTCAAGTGGGAAAATGAAGAAGATGTGGGGGGGGAGGAGGTGACGAGAGGACACCTCCTGAAGGTGAGCAAGGCAAAGGGTGGAATAAAAAACTCAAAATAAAAGGAATAAAAAAAGGAAAAAGGAAGCAGCTTGGCAATCGTGGAGAGGTGCAGGGGGACGGACGCAGCAGGGAAGACAGTGGGAACTGCAGATTTATTTCTGTCGGATTCTCGAGCAGAAGGCAGAGGGAAACTTCTTCCCTGTAAGCGGATTTATGCATGAAGCTTCCCTCACGCCATGACACCGCATACCACGTGTCTGAGTGAGAAAGCTGATGGAAATGCAACGTATGGGCTTTTTCAGGCACACAAATACACACATTGAGATAGACAAATTGCAAAATGTTACGCTGGGGGCTAATGCCACTTTTTTGACAAGAGGAATTTCCCCAGGGACGAGGAACCTTTGCAGGAAATGTGTGCACTCCCAGGCCGCTCGAAACACCGCTTTAGCTATTTGATGCCGGTGATCAAAGCTAGATACACACAGGACATGAGTATGTAGCTAAATATGCATAAAAAACATGTCTGCCTATGCTTCAGATAAAAAAATGACAAACCACACACCAGATTACCATCCAATAATGTGGTATAACCAGGGCCACGGTCCACTCACAAGCATACAGTGAGAGACATGCACGGCGGATAAGAGCGCCCAATGTTGGTTAATCAGTGCAGCAGCTGTTGTGAAGTGAGAAACTTCTCACTGCTAAAGAGCCATGGATGACAATATAGTGTAGAGAGGGAGAGGGACACGTAGAGAGAGAAGGGTGATGTGATCACGAAGGAGGCTTTTTGAGAAGAATGCTGATAATCATCGTCAAATCGATAAAACAGCTAGAGAGAACAGAGGAGGTTGCCTTCACCTCAGATGTTCATTTACCAGACACAGGCTCATAAAACTTGCACAGTTACGTTGTGAGGCCAGCAGGTGAAAGAGCTGTCTCTGGGAGTAATATAGTGTCATCGCCGCTGGCCGGTGCTTCATTATGGACGTCATCCAAGGAAATAATCATCGCTCCTGCTGGCCGGTGTCCACATCCTTGCTTGGCGAGCGGAGCAGGCAGCAGAGTGTTGAGAGAAACATCAGTGTATCGAAGCCGTTTTCTTTCTAGCTCATTAGCAGTGTTACAGTAAGCTACATAAACTCATAGACTCAATGTCTTACTAGCTTAGCTAATGTTTCTGTGGTTCCTTTTGAATTGTGTGTCTTTCCACGCAGGTCCAGGTAGTCCGCGCTCGCCTTTAGAGCATAAGCTGATTGTTCCTCATTAGTTGTGTGTGGATTAGATCAGGATCGTAAAACCTGCTCAAGGACTCTCTGACCTTCTACTTCCAGCGTTCTACTTCAAATATCAGCACGGCAACAGTTGCCGGGTTCAGTCGCCCTTTTGATCGCCCGCTGCCCTCTCGCACCTGCTTTGATGTTTCTGTGTGGGACGGACGATATCGTGACTCAATTAGCCAACAGTGATCCACGGGTGAATAATTAGCTGCACTCAAGTATTCCTCCATTCTTATGTAAATCTCCTTGTATCTAAGTCAGCAGGTTTTAAAGTGCAGTAAGAGAAAGAGAGTAACTACAGCCACTGTCAGGCCGAGTAGGGTCACTTAGTCCAGAACCAGATCCGGGTCTGGATCTAGGAATTTGGGATTGTAATTAACATTTCTAAATAAAATGCTTCCTTCTTTCCTTTCCTTTTCCTTTTCTTTTTTCCTTTTCCCTCTGGAATAGATGAGTGTGGCCTCAACGCTTCCTTATTCTGTTGCCATTTTTTAGAAGTCCTAGTCGTTTCCTGGTCCACAGTGTGACAGAGTAACCATAAAGACAAGAGGAATATATTTGTACTGACCATCATTTCCATTATATTACTTCTGTAGAGCTATAGGCCTCTGTGTAAAATAAACTGCTTTTAATGTGCTAGATCAGCAGCTTCTTAGATTGTATTAAATGGATCAAATAAATCAGTTATTAATTTACAATTAATTACAATTTACTAGTTACAATTTTAATTGGGGGAATAAATCACAAGGTTTGAAATTGAGGTGATGGAGAATGATCTAATGGGTTTTACTCATCTCATCAGTTCATTTATTTCAATTCAAATTCCATTACCACGTATTGTTAAATATGGATGTGAAATTACTGTTCACAGACCAAAAGCAAGTTAAAACGAAACTAGTGTATGTGTCACTAAGTGTCTGTCTGCGATAAACCTACTGTATTTGAGTAAGTCTTGTCTATTGGATTTTGAGGTCAGAGAAGAATAATCTGATTCAGATATGATGTAATCCAACTCCCGGAGCTGACAAAACAGAGGCAAGACGACGGGCTCTATGTGCCCACAGTGACTAATGTGCCCGCCGGCACTGAGCTGTGGGGGGGGTCATGGGTTTGCAGACACGTGTCATACGAGGAAAAGGCTCCAATCCCCCACTAACATGCACTGCTGGTCCTTACTGTCACTTGCTCTATCAGGCGGACGGCTTCTTAAAACTGTGATTTGAAAAGACGCTGGCGCAGATTCTATCGCGATTTACAATTTAAAACGGGTCCAACTGAATATAAACAAACCGTGTTAGCCGAGTTCTTTCTTTACCCTGTTGTCGTGAAAAGAAAAGGAAAAGAGGATGAGGAGGTGGAGAACAGAGAGGAAGGACAATTGATAGGGACTTTGGTTTTGCCTTCAGGTTTAAGTGTGACTTCAGCTCCGCTTTGACATTGGGTCTCTGTGACAGCCTCTGCTCCTGCTGCAAGATGCCCCACACTGACAGTTGTGGGTTTTGTGTGTGCATGTGTGTTGAATAAGAAAAAACCTATATACATACACAACACATCCATTAGACCTTTGTGCTAGCAAGGACTTCATGAAACCACTATAATACAGGAGTGAAAGGATGCACGTATCCGTTGGAACGCCCGCCACGTACTTCTGACACGTTCACACCGACAAAGAGACGAGGAATTAGTGAAATCAAACGTTCGTCCAGCGTCTTTGCTTCGCCAGCGAGGCTTAATTACTCACTGCCTTGCTCTGGCAGATTTTAGGCTCTCTCCTGATTACTGTAGCTCAGAGGAGCTTTCGATGTGTCACTTTGTTGGCTGCGCTCGTGCCTTCCTCACAAGTTTGGAGTTAGTGCAACACCCGGCTCCCCCACACCTCATGGTAAGCATAAAAAACCCGAATGGAAATCAAGGTAAATGCATTCTAAATACATGGCTTGTGCACAAATGAGCTAAAAGTTGTGCAAAAGTGTTTTGAGTGGTTACAGCAGATATACGAACACTGAAACATGTCGGAACATCTCTCCTTACACATCTGTGGATCCATAAACTTGATAACTAGTCTAGTTTGACTCATATTTATCAGAGGACAGCTAAAAGGGATTGACACCGCTGCCACAGGAGACACGAAAACGTCAAATACATCATACACATTCTGTTCCGCACAGGGGTCCGTTTTAGCTGGAAACACTTCCGTTGTGTTTTCGCCTCTATTTGCAGCGCGTTTGTCTATTTGCAGCGCGTTTGTCTATTTGCAGCGCGTTTGTCTATTTGCAGCGCGTTTGTCTATTTGCAGCGTGTTTCTGTAATGTGTAATGTTTTCTTACTTTGCTTGTGTTTTGTCAACTTGCATGTGTTTTCTTAAGTTGCTGTTCCTTGAGCTCTCAGGGCCACCGTAGCATTGGGCAGAGGAGTGTTAAGCACAGAGACACGCAGCTAATGAATTTCCTCCATTTTTGGCTCCTCGTACAAATGTTGGAACAAATCCACTCATCACGACAATTTTAATGAAATGGAATTGATTTTTGCCACAAACTGCTGCTATAGTCTGAAATATTACATCCTGGAAATCTAGTCTGAATGAAGCAGATTAGCCCAAATTATATTAGAATTTTCCAGAAGCTACAAATAACAAAACAGCTTTTAATTTACAAAGGCACACAGTGCAAGGAAACAATCCTGGAGGCAGCACTGTGATCCTAACCCTTGTCTGGACATCGTGCCAGATTCAGTGCACGAGCAAGATTTAAGATCTGCAATGAGGATTAATGACGGTCAGGACTTGTGGCTGACGGATGGTTCCGTGGGCGGTGCGGGTGATCTGTCCGCTCTGCCATGGCGGCACATTGGCTTGTAGATTTAGATCTAACCGGCGTCATCCTGTCTGTCTCTGTCGCTGTCGGCCCTGATTAACTGTCGGTCCAATATAATGACAGGTCATTTAAACCTAATCTGTAACAGGACTGTGAATGTTCTGCATGTCTCTCGGAGGGGAGAGAGGGGGGATGTTATACAGAAAGTGAGAGATGAATTCTGATGGTTTTAATGTGCGTATCACGAGGAACCTTAGCCACTGTCAGCCCCGATCCTCCAGAGGAATGAAATCCTTGGCTATTATCCATAGACCTATTATATCCCTCCTATGGAACCTGGCCAGCTCGCCCCAACTTTCTCACCGTCATGGAGGTAATGACGGCAGGAGCAGGTTACAGGTTCTGGGCCTAACAACAAATTTGGTTATATGTAAATGTTGATGGGTTTTATCAACTCATGCACTCCTTTATATATATCCCGGCTTGTTCTCGTCTATATACCCTTAAAGCATGTGTCTGACTTTGTGAATTTACAGTAGCCATTGTGCACTTTACCCCTTCGGCCCTCACCCTGCACACACACACACACACACACATACACTAAAACTGCTTGTTGTGCATTCATGTAAAAGCTATTGATTCCCCTCCTCTTCATTTCTCAGAGGATCAATACCTGTCCAGTACAATGCATGTGAACACGCAGCTGAAAATCAGGGAACAAGCTCTTTTGATGTCTTTTCTTTGCCCGGGTTCCACAAGAAAAAGAGGCTAATTGGTGGCTCTTACTGGGAAGAGCATCTTCCAGCTTCAGCTCCATCATTTTTAATGGAAGAATAGACCTTGACCAGTTAGCACGGTTTGCTAACAAATGGTTTCTCTCCGAGCCGCCAAGGGCTTTTGCATATAAATTGTGTTTCCCGTAAAGTTTGTTGTTTCAGTCCTTATTGGTGTTTACTCTGCAGCTCAGGCGTGTGATTACTAGACAAATGTATGATAAGAACTGCATTATGTTTTAAATCCATCAGCCGTGAGTGAGCGTTATGGCATTGTTGTTGCTGTCGATAAATTTCGTCCTATTTTTTAATTACTCTTGCATTAAATGGGCCTCGTGCTGTATTGGCCTGCGCGGTTTAATAATAGCGGATTCGCCCGTCACCGCTGCTTAGCCCCGCGCTGCTAATTTTACTTCTACACAATTTCATTACTGTGTTCCATTAAATATTCATAGAATCTGAATGAAAAGCAGTTTGGTAATTAGGTGTTTGTTAAAGCACGGACTAATCCTTTGTGGGGCATAAAACACTGACTGACAGCTGTCAGCTTAATATCTTGTTTGCTATCAGTCCCTGTACAGTTGTTTCCCCACCAATCACACCCTGCATGTGTGCGTTGTGTATTTGCCATATATCCACATTAAGCAGTGTGTCAAACAGATTTTGCACCTTGTATGTTTTATTTACTGAAACATGTGACACTGCAGATTAATCAGGTTTAGGTATGTTTGTTCATTTATCTGATGATATCAGACATGTTACATGTGGTCAGGCTGACATTCCATCTGCTCTGCCATTATGGAAAATGCCTGGGTCTGATTGGAAGCCATGATCCCATAAATCTTCCAGATGTCGAGCCAGTCTTAAATAACATTATACAGCGGCTGCTTAATAATCGCCATGACATCAGGTGTAGTGTGATTCAACTTTGATCATATGACCTTTTTTTGGTTGGAGTTTGATACTGATATTTTGAGCGTAGCCAGACCCACTTATTTTTTGGACAATAATATGAGATGAGCCAAAAACATATCGATACCTGCGTTTATGTTTGCTTATATGAAAACATCTATTTTATAGAATAAACAATACAGAAAAGAGATTTATTTTTATATTTTATAGATGTATATGTTTCAGTAATTTATTCCTCCCTACAAGTTGTATCGACATCGTCTCCTTAAATCCATATTCGTCGGACCTGGATTTAATTGTCTCATGTAAACTCAGTGATTTCAAATTTTTCCTCCTAAATTTTAAAGACTTTGAATGACGGAAATATATATTATTGATCTACGAATACCGTGAATCTCCATCACCTGTATTCACACATGTGAAGGAGCGATGCATGCTGACGGAGAGAATAGACATTTCCAGAGAAGTCAGTGAGGTGTGCACAGCAGGGGCTGGAATAAAAGAAAGAGGCTGTGTGGAGCCAGAAAGAGAGAAAGATGAAGGCGGAGACGGAGGGAACACAATGGGCTGACAGCACCTGCTGCAGTCTCAAAGACCGCTGTCCCCACTCATGTCCCACAACCCCCCCCCTCTCCCTGTCAACACCACAGAGGAATGCTGCCACATGCAGGGGCAGGTGACACCTCCACGGCTCATCATAACACTGCACGTATGCAAACACACACACATTCACACCACAGGTTTAGAGTGTGTGCTGGTGTCCTTGTGGGTGCGAGGGCCTCCTGTCTAAGACGCCTTGAAACATTAACATGCATCTTGCTGGTGGCGAAGATCTCCGCACGAACGTCCTTGAAGATCCGTCTGTTTTGCTTCACAAGGATTTCCAGAACTTCTTCTGTGGGTTGGTGCTTGTCAGCTTAACATCCGTGACATCACAAAGAAAAAATGGCACCAGCGTCATCCTGGAGACTACGGAGATGTTGTCCTTGACTTCCTGGCATCTTTGCTTTATGTGCTGCAGAGGGAGCAGAATAGACTAAGTCCCTGATGGATTGGTGACACACCGCCATGTGTCTGCTGGGACTGCCTGTGATTGTTCGGAGTGTTGCATGTGTATCTGGAGCACACAGTAAAGAGCTTCCAGAGGCTTTGTGTAGATCCTGGACTGTAATCGGCCACAAATCAAACTCAAATCCTTTGACAGGTATTCGGAAGGTTCCCCTGTTTCCATGCTGCATAACTGCTGCTAGATTCCCAACAAACACTCGGACATATAGACATGCTAATACTTGCGTGTGCACACAGCGGGAAGGGGCCTGAAGCTGCTTTCAATCATTAAATCCTAACGGGAATAACTATTTTGATCTCATTACTTGATGCTAAGATGCCAGTTTCCCTGCGGAGAAGATGACTGGGACGTCGGCTGCTTGTAGCTGGTGCAGTGCCTGTTCTAATCCTGCATGTTTGGAATGGGCTGTTTGTTCGTCATGTGAGGATGCTGGTTGTCGCTTTCTTTCTGAAACTGTAAAAGTGAGCCGCAGTAAGTAAAGACACGTCGAGGGACTCGGTTGGCAGGACCCTGAAGCTGCTCCACCGCTGCTGCACATAGAGCGGTTCACTCAAAGTGCAATGAAGCTCGACTCCCGTGAATCACGTTCATTAATGAGTCCCAGCAGCTGCTTCCAGAGCACTGGTCACCTGGTTATTAAAAGTGTTTTAATACAGTGTGTCCAAATCGCACCAAATTCAACACTGCTCATCCTTGGGACCTAAACAACACACATGCCAATTGGTAAGCCAATAAGATGGACGGTATACCTTCCACATACAGACAGAGACAGAAAATCTGTAGATGGATAGATTAATATAACTAAAGATTTTGTTAGTGTTGAGGTTTGTTCAATTAGACCAGTTCAGTGGCTCCATGGAGGATGATGTGAGTCCACCACTTTAGTCCAGACCAGGTCATCTGTACAGCTACTGGATGGAATGCTGTTAACTTTTGTTATGGTCCCCAGAGGAGAAATCCTCAGAACTTTTCCCTCTGGCACCACCATTGGTTTCTTATTTGTGGGATTTGAACAGCACGGTGAGGTCCAAAAGTCTGGGAAAGT
Source organism: Pseudopleuronectes americanus (assembly GCA_038501795.1). Classification (NCBI taxonomy): domain Eukaryota; kingdom Metazoa; phylum Chordata; class Actinopteri; order Pleuronectiformes; family Pleuronectidae; genus Pseudopleuronectes; species Pseudopleuronectes americanus. Next base: position 16,735,484 of record CM076726.1, on the reverse strand, counting down.
GGACTCAGACTTTTGGATGCCTCATTAAATTTCCATGAATTTTGGCTGAGCAATCAGTGTCGCCATCCAGATGAATTATTAAGTTGTAATTTGCCCAATATTTTTGTTTGCCTGCAAAACCAGAGGGATTTCCCATCAGTCTCAGTTGTATTTTTTGTAATTCTAGGAGCAAATGTTAGCACTGCCACATTAAACCAAGATAGATAACACATTCCTCATAAGCTAAACATCAGCAGGCCCTCGTTTTTCGATTTCAAAATTTAAAAAAAATCTTATTGATAACACTTGAAGAGGTCGGCTTATGCCTGCAGTGTGCAGCAACCCAACTTTTTAAAACTATACTTAAGAGACAGGAAATGCAAAAGGATGTTTCTTGTGAAATGAGGAGAGAATCTGCTCGATGAACAAATCTTTGACCTTTGCAAAAAATTATTTCAATCACAATAAAATGTTGTCTTAAAAAACATCCCTGGAAACAAACCCAAGTGGACCAGTTATCTTGTCAGTTCTGCTTGCACTCACACTCGTGCACGCGCAAACAAACACCCACACGCACAAACACACACACACACAAAGCTATGCAAAGCTGACAAGCTCAGCAGGACAGGGCCTTCTTCCTCTTCATCATTTATTCACCAACACAGCACACTGTGGCCAGCACATCCTATAGAGCAAACATTTATTCTCAGCATTCTTCAATTTCCCACACAAAGCTCTTTTCTCGCTACACTCTGCCCTTTCACTAAACACTGGGACGGCCATGTTGGTTCCATAAGCCAATTTTGCTCCTCACTATTTTGTGATCTGGTCAGATAGTGCTGAGGGGAGATATATCGGCGTAACTGAATACATGCATGCATGGACAGTATTCTAAATATATATATGACTGGACAGGATGGAGCTGTGTCCCCTGAAGGTCTTCATCTGTCAGCTATAGACAAAGACCACTGGACTCTACTGGATGCGCATCAGGGAGACGACACCATCTATCAGGTTCCACTTGAACCCTCATTAAATAAATGAATGAATATAAAATAATCAAATCAATTCAAAATTATCGACACAAATATTTTATGTCAAAAGAGTATTTGTATGTCTTTGTGCTACCTTCGGGATTGTAGGTGTCCGTCTCTGTTATTCACACACTAATATTTGTTGGTCTTCAGATGTTTAGGTAACAACATGAGGCAAACACAAAATGTGAATCCCATTCAGCAAATACATTATGGTTGTTATTTTTTTTGCACATTGGGAAATTAATTTGTAATAGCTTCTCATTTGCCCGGCTCGTTCTCCACGAATCGTCCCTCGTGCTTGCGTCTCACGGATCGCACACTGATGGTATTCATGCTTCGTGTTGCCTGCGAGATAGTTTCCCAGACACGCCTGGAATCAAAGCGATGGCCACATCATTAGCATGCCAGTGAATTTCCCAAGTGATGGTGGGGCATCTTCATGGCCCATTGGCACAGTGGGGAGCACGCGGGAAAGAATGGAGTCGGCATCGAGGGTGATGATTTCCCCTAACATGTTGTGGTCGTGCATTTTTCATCTTCCTCGTAATATTGTGAAGCAGGGCAATAATGCAAATTTGCGGCTCACCATGACAACCATATCAGAGGAGTGCAAACATATTTGAAAACCCTTTTACAACATGTCATATTTGTACATCAGAGGACAAATGCAGAGGAGAATATGCATTATTAAAGAAAACAAGCGTATGCGAGGAAATAAAGAGCCTCCCATTGCCTGTGTCTTACTGTGTAGGCGTTCTTTTCTTTAATGCAAATCACTTAGTGTGACTAAATAATTTTTTTTTCTTTACAACATTACGGTATAAACACACACCTGTGGACATATTGCAAGGAGCCAGCGTTCTTATGCAGCAGCTCAAACAGCAGGCGAAGGCTGCATATTAGAAACTGCACGGTTTCTCTACAACACTCAGAATAATTCAGTTCCACGAAGGCATGTTCATATAAGTCTGAAAGAGTAATGACCACATGACCAGATTTCTATTGAACCGTCAATACCAGTTTAGATGCGTGATAACTCAAAAAGGGTGGATAACATAATGAAAATAATGGAAATGCATGGCCACAGCATGTGTAGGAAATAAAAGTGTAGCGTACATGTTATAACAGATTAAGTAAATGATAAACTTGAAAGCGCTGAGTCGTAATATTTTTATGTTGTAAGGTAATTCTGGGATATTTGCAGCCGGTGCTTCACTCGTCTGAACAAACACATCTGGACATCGTCTTCATTTCACCGACCACAACCCTAAATTACTTTTACTGTAAGACACGGTTATGGCGGAGATCGCTTTTCCCCATTTCAATAAAGGTCCCGTGAGAGCAATCCGACGATCAACTCTCTTCATGAAAGTCAAAGCCCGAGTCGGATGGAACCGCTGTTTGCAGGAAACCGGAAGCCAGGTGTGAGTCACAGATTGACGGTCACAGGAGACGCTCCAGAGCAACATGAGTCACATGGTGAAATGTAGCGCCTCCGTCTGCAGGGGCTTTACGAGCTCTGCGTCACTCACCCACCAAGTGCCTGTGCACCCCCGAGGGGGGGGAGCAGGAAGTCCGTTCCCCAGAGCTTGAATCTCGCAGCCTGGCTACAGCGATGACAACCTCCCCCCCCCCTCTGAACTTGAATCCCAGTGCCCTCGCTGCTAACCTTTGACCTTGAGCGGCTCAGTTATGCACAAGGGCCACAAAGTTCTATCAGAGAAGGGATGACGCTGCAGACTCACAGCTCGACTGAAAACTTTGATGCCCAAGTCGCAGCATACGGGGCAGGCATGTGTGGATGCATGAACTTTTGGAAGATAAGTCATTTGAGTCACAGAACAATACAACAGGCTCGAGGCTCCAGTAGCTCAGACGCAATAGAGAGGTGAGAAGTAGGTAGGCTGGAGCTGGAAGGGGCAAAGGTCACTAGGGTACATAATGTTAATGATAACTTTCCCCCCCCATCCTCTGTTTCACATATGCTTGAAACAGATGATGGGGGATCCATGCTTCTGTTCGGACGTCAATTCCATTGTTGTGAACATGATATCTCGACAGCCAGTGTTAATTTCGTTGACGAAAACTATAAGGAAAATATTCGTCAACGATCCTTTTCCCATGACTAAGACGAGACGAAGACGTAACGAAAACGGATCTTTGAAAACAAAAACTATGACTAAATCTATTTTAACTTTCGTTGACGAGACGAGACAAAAATGTTGGTGGTTGACTAAGTCACAATCATTTTTAAAACATCATCGTATCAGGAGCGGGCGAGTGAGCCTGTGTGTCTTTGTGTGTGTGTGTCCTCCCAGATAGCGCACCGGTCCGTAGCTCCGCCCCCTGCCCCTGCTCACTCGCTCAGAGAGACACAGTGAGATCACAGCTCGTTCACATGGATCAGCCTCTCCCTGACTGACTGCTTCTTAACTATGGAAACAGTGAAAACACAGAGTTTCTCTGGTCTCAGCTGATCAGAGATCAGCTCCGCAGCTTCTTGATCAGAGCAGAAGCTGCAGTTGGTTTCTACCGAGCTGCAGTTTCTGTGTTCGCCTCCAGTCTGACCTGCTCTCCCTTTTTGTTTTCACATTTAAAACTAAATATATATTTTTAAGCTATGAGGCTGCAGCTATATGTTTTTATAGAAAAGGAGTTTAAAACTAGACTAAAACTAAGAAGGATAAAAATGACTAAACGTGACTAAAACTAATATGCATTTTCGTCAAAAGACTAAGACTAAATCAAAAATAGCTGCCAAAATTAACACTGTCGAGAACACCTTGAGGGCATTTATTCAAATTTGGTACAAACTTAAGAATGAACTGGTTTCAATCACGGTCACAAGGTTTTCAAACTGTGCTCCCTCTCCAGGAGGCCTTAGGACTCATGTGGGTCATGATTTGCAGGGTGTGTCCCTGTTCTCTGTGAGAAAACCTTGATGTGGTTCTGGAGCAGGACTGGGTGTGGCACCATGAGGTTTTACTGCACGGCTGCTCAAAGTTATACGTAAATACTGTCAGAAGCCACTGTCTTCATACACACACACACACACACACACACACACACACACACACACACACACACCTACACACACACACACACACCAAGCTCTCCTCTTATGGCTGTTCGTGCATACAGCTCACCGGCCGCAGCTTAGTTCCTGGTCGACCTTGAGGAATCGATGCAGAGGTGGTACAGCAGATCTGAGTGGTCGTGTGGAAGCTCATAAATAAGAATGAAGGATGGCCCCAGGGGCCCAGTGTGAGGAGGATGTGGGGGCCATTACGAAAAACACCCCAGCACAGAGATGCACGACACAGACACTCGGATGCCCAGCACCCCCTCGCTGATCTGGAGATTAATTACGCCTGTTACCACATTACCATCAAGCCCCCCCTCTGGGGAACCTTGACTCCTTCAACCCCATACACACTCGGCTTCCTCCACCCACCACCCCATCCCATCCGCCCACATGCTGTAGTCCACTTCAGGGAAACAGGCAGAGCACTGTAACTCAATCTTGCCTTTTACAGCTCCATGAAAATGTACAGGGCTGCAGATTGCAGCATTTATGGCACTGATACCGTATCTCTGAGCCGGAGAATTTGTTTCCTTGTCATCAGCTATCATTTAACACAACATCTTTTTTCCCCACCTCTGTAATCATATGTGCAATGCAGGAGCAGGCGCTGGAACTGTTTTCTCATTAGCCGTCCCTGCATGATGACAGCGCTGCCTTCATCACTCACTGCTCTGCCCTCGGAGCTTACGCTGCCTTCGGATATTGATAGGGCCCTTGAAAAATCGCCCTCCTAGAAAACATTCTGCCAACAAGACCCATAAAGTGAGCTGTGGATCTATAGAGAGGGTTAATGGTGCTTAAAGCCTGCCACGCTGTACACCCTCGTACATCAACCACCAATTATGCAATGATTGTGGGTTTTCTCAAGACTCACTTAGAAACAAAAACCTGACATCTGTTGAGAAATCGCGGCTAAAGGTCGATTAAAAAACCAAAGGTGTTTTAATGTCTTGAAGGTGACACGTCTCAAGAGGGAGAGGAGATGTCACAGCAGAACCTCTTACTCTATCAGCAAGTCATATTCAAATTTATAATATTGAAGTTTCCCAACATTTGTATTTTATCTATTTTAGAAATCTTTTAAATTGATGTCTCATGTTTTATCGGGATAGCCCTGATCTGTGAAGCTGTCCCTCGGCTCCTGAGTGCATATAATCCTGAGTAAAGTCTAAATCAGGGGAAGACACTACAACGTAAAGCCATAAAACTGAATGCCACGGCAGCGGGAGCAGCTGACATTTCGCCTCACCTTGTAATATATGACGAGACAAAAGCGCTGACATAGTGTCTATAATTCTGTTTGCACCAGGGGGAATTTGAGAATTGTGTATTCTGGCAACGGTGCTATTCCTTCAACCGGGAATGCATTTGGCAGGCTGACCTTTGAGGTGACCTGGTAAAAGGTTTGTCATTGTTCCGCTGCAAATCCTCACAGGCTCTTTCTCCTGTCATGAGGATTACACACAAAGTTGTTCACCTCGGTTCGGTTATAAGCTGCAGTGCTCTCTGTAATTTCCTGTCAAAAGGCCATGTCAAGGTCGCAAGGCCGAGGACACGAGTTCCTCTGTATGGATTTTGTTACATAATGGAGCACAACACGCAGCACCTATTTTAAAGTCACAGTGAAACACAAGTTGGAGAATCTTTGTCCTCTGTGTCTGACACATTCAGAGTGAATTTCTTCTTTTTTGATTGGATATCGCACCAATCAACTCCACCCACACTTTTTTCATCACATTGAAAGATCAGGAGGAGAAAATATTAATAAAAATAATAAAAAAAAACTATTTTGATAATTATTTTTCCAGATTGAGATCAAACAATCATATTTCTCTGTAAACCATTAGCAAACAGTTTTATATGATAAGACGGGTAAGATTCCCCAAATCACATTTGATTGGTTGAATTAATGATGTGCAGAACCCTGACTCCACCATGAGAGCAACACACCTCCCCAAGGCTGATTGGCCACTTCATCAGCATATTGCATGTACCTGTATTGATTCAGATACATTTACCATGTACATACACATTAAATGCAGTCCGAAAATCCATTCTCTGATAAAGATAGAATGAATATTGTTTGCTGTATGGTAATTTAACAAAGATCTCCCCCCCCCCTCATACAAATATATAATTTGATTGAAATTGGCACCAAATGTCACATGTTTATAGATATACAGTATATATGCCTGATGCATTTCATAAAGATTAAGACTGGATTATCTTTTGAGAAAATCCCCCAAATGTTGAAAAACGCCTTATGTCACCATGTTAAAGGAAGTGAAAACTAATTCCTGAATCTGCGTCCTTAATAACATCTTCTCCAAAGGTTTATGGGTTCTTCTTTGGCCCATTCCTCACCATTCCACCAAGTTTCAAGAAAATCGGTTCTGTGGTTTTTTGTAATGCTGCCACAGAGAAGCAGAAGTGAAAAAACACCTTCCTTAATGGAGGTTTAAAACAAAGAAAAATGTATTTGATATACAATGCTCTAATGACATACATATACACTATATTTGACAACCTCAATTTTAATTAACTTTGCTTGTTGTTCACTTGTTATATTATTGGAGGCTGCATACTTTAATTAGCTCTGACCTTTAAAAACATCAATGTAAATGTGCCAGGGTGAGCCCATGAACTCATTTCAAATTAGAATAAAATTAATTAAAAATAGATAATGATGAAAAAATACAGTCCAGCTGTTATTGAAACGTATAAACACATTAGCTTGAATCTATGTAAATCCAAGATCAGTACTACCCTGTTGTATTCTGTGCTGGCCACATCAAGTGCCTGTAGCTTAATAGCCAAAGCGGGTTGTTAATTCCATCCTAATTATGTTCTTGATAATTGTTAAACTCATTAAATGTGTATATCTCTTTAGCTGCATTATTAACTGCGTTGTAGCTCACAGGTGTTTCCCCCAAAGGAGCCAGGAGAGCACCAAAAAAAAATCTAATTAAACACCAGCTTCTCCTCCTCCTCCTCCTCCTCCTCCTCCTCCTCCTCCTCCTCCTCCTCCTCCTCCTCCTCCTCCCAGGATATGATGGAAAAACATAAAACGGCTGCAGATTTGAAAAACAGACTCCCGAAGCCACAGCCGGGGCATTTTGATTAAACACAGGCAAAAACTTCACTTCGACGTATGAATTAATGATAAGGTTTGATGGGAGAATCCAATCTGATCCTTTCGGTTTCTTGGGATTTTAAACTCCGGCAGAAAAGGCTTGACACCGCCTCCACTTATCTTCTGCTGCTTCCCCATGCCTAAAGAGATTTCTGCTTATTTAATTGCTGCTGCAACAAAAATTCTTCACTTTGTACTTGTGCTGATGCAAGTACAATTATCCTCTTTTTTTTTCATTTTACTCCCTCTGCTCATACCCTTCAGTCACTGTCTTTGCCTCTGTGCTCCCATCTCTCCGTCTCTCGCCCTCTCCTTCCCTTGCATTTTTGACTCTAAGCCTCGGAGGCCTGTGGGGACTGGAGCTACAAACCCCCCACCCCCCCCCGCTATAGGTTCTTGAGGGGGAGAGCGTGACCGACATTTTCTATTCTCGCCTCCGTGTGCATATCGATACCGGCGCTGTGCTGAGGCTGGTTTTGAGAACACGCCCTGCCTGCTCACTCTGTCCAAAAAGAAAGAAAAAAAGAAAGAAAGCTCTCCATCATCTTGATTTCTACTTCAGGAACCTTGTTGCACTTTTATTATTTTTTCAATCCTCTCTCCCCAAGTTTGAGAATCTTTCAGTGTCACTTACCTGTCACCTTCACTCACTGAGACTGAATAGAGGTTGCAGGGACGGAGAGAGCAAACACTCTGACTCTGACTCTGTTGAACAGTAAAGCATCCATACCTGACTCAGCCCTCTCCATCTGCCCAAACCTGGATCCCTCTCTGCATGGGAGAGCAGTTTCAAACAGCACGTCCCAGAACATTGTGGAGTCTGCACACCTTTCATCCCACCACCCCACCCCTCCCCCCATCCACTCTGCACTGCAGCAGGAAAGGGTATATGCTCAGTTCTCATTGTTTGCTGCGGGCATGTATTGATCCAGCCGTAGGCATGCTGCTCTTGAAATAGCACAGACAGAGGCACAGAGAGTCGCTGGAGGGACAAATCCCTTCCAGGAGCTGAATGAGAAACAGCAGGATGTTATGCGAGTCTGGAAACCTCACACCCTCTCTCCCCTGCTACCTGTCTCTCTCTCTCCCTCTCTCTGTGTGTGTGTGTTTTCAGTCCCTCTCCATCCCCCTGATCCGGAACAAGATGACCCATCTGAAATTAAACCTTGACCCCTGCACACCAGGGACCGGCGGTTTACTCTGGTTTACTCACCGCTGTTCTGACCCTGTGTTGCGAAACTCTGGATCCGATTTTAAATACAGCTACGCCGCCATAAATCAAAAGCAGTTGTTCCCCTCTCCTCTTCTTCGAGGTTATTAATGATGTGTGCTGAGAGAGCTGAGGTGGACAAAGCCGAGGGCCTGCTGCTCCCACTGCGGCTGGTGCTGCTGGTGCTGCTGGGATCTTCCCCTCTCAAATCCCAGTGTGGCCTCGCCTTGTGTGGTTATAGCCGTTTTCACCCATTAACTCTGGAAAACGTGCAGAAATTTGTGGGTCTGGATATTTTCTGTTGTTTGCCTTTCACATGTGAAGAATGCAGCAGGAGATTGTCCAAATCAAATAGTTCACAACAACAGGAACAGGGGTGTCTTGGTGGAGCACGCAGGAGGCCTGAAACAGTGTTTTTTTTCTTTACAGCACATTGACAGCGTCGGGCCTCATCTTGGATTTCCAAAAACGAATATGTTTTTCATCCTGATATTTCAAGTCTCTTTTCTTTTTCTTCCATTTTTGCATCTGTCACTTGTTTAAAGACTCATACACACACACACCCCCCTTGCTCCGGACATTTCCCCCTCCCGACATCTTCCTGCTGTGTTCTCACATTCTCTGGAGTTTTGACTTGGTGGCTGGCAGGAAGCATTCCAAATGGCTCGGACAGTTGCCTTGTGGCACCCGGCCGCTCGGGACAGTTTCAGGAGAATATCCAGAGTTCAGTGTCTGTCTGAAAGCAGCTTATCTGGAGTGTGCACGTCTGGCTTTCAGTGTGCACGTGCACGCATGTGTTTTTGTTTTTGAACAAAGCGATCACTTTTGCACATCGGAAAAAAAACTAGCCCCCCCACTCGGCTTCATCTGCACACAATGAAAATCTCATAATCCTGGTGATTTTGACATGGTTCGATTAAAGTCGGAGGGCTGGGCGTTAACAGAAGGATGGAGAGAGGGAGTGCTGTGATATGCAAACCCCCACTTTATAAAAGCTTAGTTGGGGGATAGTTAATGACGGGCACGATAGAATTTATTACAAAAGACTGGCAGACGGCTGGATGATGGATTCTCCAGGGTATGAACGAGGGATAAAAAAGGTGGAGCCAAGCCTCGACTTGTTTGGTCAGAAAAAGCCGAAAAATAAGTGTGGCAGAAAAGATCAGCGGCTGGGGGAAGAGCACATGGTGTCTGGGGCAAGTGAGGTGGCATCTGCAGGCATTAAGCTGTCTGTCAACCAGTGCCTGTCACCCCGTCCAACCTCGTAACCTCCACCCTCCTGATGCCGGGCAGACTCATGAAAACAAGAGGACCGGTTGAGTAACACCGGCGTGTCAGAGCTTTTTTCTAACCAGCGGTGACTCTTTAATGATCATATTTAATAAGCCACACACAAATGATCTTGGATGGTGGAGCGAGGCAAATAAGTTGGAGAACTCATCTTTGTGTTGACCTCTGGAACAAAGTCAGCTGTATGTTAAAAGACGGTAGAGTGTGGAAGAAGATGAAAATGAGCCCTATAAAGAGGCTGTGCTAAGATATCAGCTTGTCCCTGCAGCCATCACGTGCCCACCATTCTGAGCATCTTAATGGCCTCTGCTGTACTGGTTTTGTGGAGCCCTTGAGGTTTAATTAATGAATTGCGGTGGTACTTTTGAAACCTCAAACATTTAATGGCATTTGATCATCATACTCTTAACAAATGAACACTCACACATACAAGCACAAATATACACATGAAACCACTTGGAAGTGATTTATGTTTTTGTACTTTCAGTTGTATATTGTACAAATATAGCACCATTATCTTTGTTTCTTCTTAATGTTTCAAGTTACCAAATCTTTAAGTTATATATATATTTGGTTGTATTTGTGTTTTCATGTTATTTATAGCTATTTATAACTAAAAAGGCCCAACAGTCCCCTTATAAAACCACATTTAAATTCATTAGATCCAGATTTTTCTTTGGATCTGCCCCAATTATCTCACACCAATAATTATCAGCTGCCTAAACATGCCTGATTTGAGTTTTCCTCAATTGTGGGGGAATTTGTGAAAATCTTTTACTTCTTGATTCAGGTTCCTTATTTTCGTTCCTTACTTTCAGTCTCTACTTTCCTCTATTTATCCTCTTCCTTTAGTTTGGTTCCACTGTTCAGATATGAACAGTTTCCTGTGCTCAGCTTGGTCCGAGCCTCTTCCCCCTACGGTGTGATTAGTCTCAGGAGTAATGCATCTTTAAATCCACTGGAGCAAAGGTTCAGTCTCAGCAAGGTCACCACTCACCATTAGTCATAGGGAAACAGTCTTATTGTGTGTCCAGTGTAACCTCAGTGAAAACCATGACAACATACCTATCTGAAGTATGTGGTGATGTAAATATCAGCATTTTTATTCATCATTTGAAAATACTGGAGACCATACAGGTTATTGAAGCTAATAAGATGTTCTGGAAGCTGTGCTCATTAGCTTGAAAGGTCATGAATGTCATTTAATTTATTGATTCACGTCCTTTTACTCGTATACGTATGAATCATGTTGACATTTCGTGGCCTTGAGGGGGATTTTAATACTACAGCTTGTTGATGTTCGCAAATAAAGACCAAGAAACAAGAGCTAGAGGCTGAGAAATCCGCAGAGCATGTTGCTACACTTGCTGTTTACATTCAGAATGAGACGTGCAGTAGCTTAACAGATCAAATACAAATATGCTGTATAATGCACTGTTTATTCAAATGATTCACTGTATATTTGTATTTTAAAATACAGGGAGTACATGTTTCAAGAATTGAGCTACATTAGCAGATGCTAACCGGTGCTTATGTATGATAAGTAATTCAGAGGCTTATCATGCTCCGGTTCCATGCAAGAAAACTGCATGATTCTCTGGCTTCTGTGATGTGAACCATTTGATTTGATGCCTGACGTTAGTTGTTGTGAGTCACGTCCGCCCATTGTCGGGCAACACACTGAGTACACAGGATGAGATCAGAATATGTCCTTATCAAAACAAAAGCTCGAAGGAATTGTTGAATTATTCAGACTACGACGGGAATGAAAAAGCAAAGCATGACAAGCCAAGCTATGACAAATCCTTCATTTTTTGAATATGTGCACATTTTGTAAATTAATTCTGATACATCCAAACGCAAACACACGTAGGTCTCTTTAGACCAGGTATTTATATTGTATTGGTTTTGTATTATTTATGTGGTTTATTTATTTACTCATTGTCTATATCTGACGTAAATGAGTTTCCCTTTGTGGACAGTGAGAAAAAATTTGTCTGTCGGTCTGTTTGTCTATTTTAGACTTGAGAGAGTGTTACACTTTTTATCAGATTAATAAAAATAGGGAAGAGGAAAGTGAAATACCAAGTATAGCGCAGATAGAGCAGGTGACACTGGACGACTATCCCATGAAAATGACTTTGCTGATGGCTGCTGTGTAATAGGAGACGACATCTGCAGGTGTCAGCAGATTTTTTTTATGGAATCCCTCCCACCCCCTCCCTCTCGACGGGGTGTCACGGTGGATATTTCATGTCATCGGGCGGATGCAGAGATCTGCTCCGGTCCTGTCGTGCTCTAACCTCTAAAAAAAGGCCGACATCAGCAGGGTAACCTGTCATCCCACATGGATAGACACTGACCTGACCTGTGCTTTCCAGGGCAGGACACATTCAACAAACCCCCTCCCACAGCATCCACATATACTGAAACAACAAGACCAGGAGAAGTGTTCTCATCCCATCAAAACAAATGTATAATTAATCACCCTTCAAAACTGTGTCACCTCCAGATTCGGCTTTTTTTGTTGACGTGTTGAAACTTGGGCTCTGCGTGTGACCCCCGCGTAGTTTGTGTTTGGTTTAACCCTCCACTGTGGCAAGCTGTCTGGGTTCTCAAAGGCTGAACTAGAAATACCATCATACTGAAGGAACTTATACTGGGATGTAGTGATTGAACTACACTGTTCTCTATTTATGAGGGTTTTATCAGGTCAACTGCAGCTTGGACTATTACCAATTATCCTCTCGTCCATTGGGATTGGCTGTCTCTGGGTGTCTCCTCGATGACACCTCCTTTATTGTCTTGCTGTTTTTACACGGGGTTGTTTTTTTCTGAGCGTCTGTTTTTTCGAATCTAAATTTATTAAACTGTAAAGACCTGTTGATCTATTGATTATCCTGTAAATGTTACCATGTCTTTAATGGCACTGAGTGGAGCCCATTCCTCAGACAAGGCCCGACGGTCCCCTTAAATTCAACCAAGCCGCACCACATTGCACACGCTCATAGACAACCATAGACATCAGTCACAGAAATAGGCAAAGATCCATAATTTATTTCTTGGGAAATTGATAGAATGTCAAAAAAAAATCTGGAATTTCCCCCTAATGGGTTCTTTTTTTAATTTATGCTCAATCCCTTAGCCAGGATTTGTCAAGATTTGTAATTGTTACATATCAAGTTGAAAAAGCAACTACTTAATAAAATAATTGATTAGACATTTCTTTCATTATATACAAATTTACTGGATTGTTCAATTACTCTCAGGAACCTGATCCATTGGATGACTTTCATATAAATTAGCCAGGAATGCATTTCTCCTGGTTCTTCCACGAGAGGCACATTTCAACCAGTTTGTGACCTGTGCTTCATTAACCACATTTCCTGTGAGACCACCACACCAAGTGAAGCTTCACTTTGTCGACTTAATACTAACATCGATTCTGGTGTTTCAAGGTGGTCTGCAACACTCTAATTGCCTCCTCTTTTCTCACTCATCTTTTTGTCTATTCGGCACATCTGTCCGTGTGTTTGTGTGTGTGTGTCTGTGTGCTGCGTGCGTGCGTGTGCGTGCATGTGTGTGTGTGTGCATGTGTGAGCTATGATCCTTCCCCGAATGACTCCTGGTTTGAGGGTGGGAAGCTCATTAGCTGTGCTTGTCTCTAGTAGACAAGAGGAATAACCAATCACTAATTACATGATTTCCATGTTAGATGTTTAATGCCTCCATGAACATGCATGTATATAAATGGTAAATAGTCTTTATATAAGGCTTTTTGAGTCTTGATGACCACTCAATGCGCTCGCTTATATGCATGAGAGAGACAGAGAGCATTCTATCATCAGATTTGATGATAGAAGTGTAACAAGGCATTTAGCATAAAGGCCGGTTCAACAGCTATGCACAATAATACAGATCATGCTCTACTGAAACCTTGAAGTGGATTTAATAAAGGAATCAAACCCCAGTCGATTTTCCTTTTTGATAAAGCCTTAAAGCTATGTACCCATCCTGCTATGTTCTGAGGACACAAGCTGCTCCTGGTGGGAAGTCTGCAATAGCTTTAAATGAAGGGCCTGTCAAAGAGTGGAAGCATTAAATATCTCAAACCCAACAAACCGGGAACAAAAATCAACCGAAAAAAAGAAAGAAATGTAGACCAGACATGTGTTCTATACATTTTTGGCTTTTATGAAAATGGAGAAGCCTCATTTCCACTCCCACAGTTCGCCATCAGCGAATGTAGAAATGCTCTTAATGAGCATAATGATACTTCAGGCCGATCCACCGCTCATTAGAGCTGTCAAAAAAGTGCAGTTTTTACCTATTGTGCGTATTAACTATTACGACCATCGTAATCAGAGCAGTTGTGTTTATGTACAGCCATTATATACTGCTGTTGTCATGTAAACCACCCTTACTGCTGAAATATCTCAATCATCATTGTTAAATGTCCGAAAGATGCGAAACAATACATTTATAACGCTCGGTTATTTGATATTGATTGTGAGCTTGTCGAATAGAGAATTTGGCAAAACCCACATTACTATCTTTTATTCCCATAAGATTACATCTCTTAATTTATATATATTTTCTACCTTCTCTTGTGAACCACATCTGGCTCTAGAAATGTGTTCATGAGGTGCCAACATCCACTCTGCACGCTCTTCTTTTATAAATGATGTGGAAAATGCCATATGCAAGGTTTTGTTACACACATTGTTCATGTGGCTCCTGCTTTTCCCATTTTTGGGACAATATTTACAATTTTCCTCAGTCGCCGATGGAATAAACAGAGCCACTTTACACAGGTGCCAGATGTGTGGCAGTAGAAGGAATGCAGAGTTTTAAATTCTCTTTACAGAACAGCTTATCACTGTTGGTCTTGGTTTTGGTTGTGCACGGTGAATGCCTTTAAAGAGAGTCCAACACCGTGTGGTATTCTCTGGCTCTAAGCTACGTGTTGGAGTGTGACCATTTGGAACAGGTACAAACACTTTTCCCTTTACGCCTGGTTAGACGACTCTTGCTTGTTTCAGACACAATTTAGCCTTAAAAAGCATTTGTGTGAACGCTGCAGCAGCTCCTTATGAGGAAAACACATTATCAGGGGCTTTGAAACAAGGTGGACGAGGAGGTCACTCACCTGGGACCCCAACCATGCAGGACATTGCAGCTACACTCAAGTCAGAAACCCCCTTATTAGGCCCAAGGGCAATAACTTCCTCCAAAAAAACTTTGAATTTTCATTTTAAGAGGTTTGTTAAGAGACTTGAATGTCAAAATGAGTTTGTAAGGTACCTGGATTATACAGTACTTCAATCGTATTGATATATATATATTTTTTATAGTATAAAAATTGGAAGGATGTGGTTTGGTATCACGTGTTCATTCTGGTGGGTTGGGCCCCCTCAGGTCCCTTGAAACTCTCCAGGGCATCATTTAAAAAAAACAAACACATAATTTCAAGATTAATCTTTTGCCTGTCCCCTCTCAGAGTTTACAATGACCACACTTGACCAACTAGGATTAAGAATTGTCTGCACTGCATGTCGAAAGAGGACATTAGTAAATAAATAAAGAATGCTCCCCTTTGTCTTAATTTAGTCCTCTGCACTGTGCTGCACTATAGGTAAACCCTGTAGGTTTGATATGACTTTGCACTTTACCATGGAGTTACTGGGCCGGTCTATTGTTTCCATGTGAGTGTGGAGCTCTGCAGAAATGAGAGGAAATGCGTCAGAAGGCTTTCCAGGGCGCTGGGATGTCATCCCGCTGTATTTATCACCTGCTCGTCCTTCCTCTGCTCTCCTGCTGAGGTGGTTGAGTCACACACACATTCTCCCTGGCTCTCCACTCGACTTTGCTCTCATTCTCTCACACCTCTGATACTCATTTCAGTCTTTCTTTTTCGGTCTTTTCATAATCTCTCCCCATCCTCCCAACCTCCATCCATCTCGCCCTCTTTCCACCTTCCCCTTGGTCTCCTCCTTGGTATCCCGTCGGCCCCTGAGGTATGAGCTGGGTTTGAAAGCCACTCATTGGGATAAATGGGTGTGCTCTCAGAAGTTTCTCCAGCCTCCTGGGAGGTGCAAAATCAGGCCTTAAAAAAGGAGAGAGAGGGAGGGGGGAGGAAAAATCGAGAGGATTTGGAAGGGGGAAAGAGAGACAACAAGATAGGGGTAGGCCGAGAGAGATTGCACATCAAGGGGCCCTTTGTACATTATTAGGTCGATATCTCAATCACAGCATCTGCCATGCAGTGCTGCCGTGCCGCCGTGCTTTATCAGCCTCCACTTCTCCCGTTCCGCGTAGAAAAGCCCTCAGAAAACCATTTACTCTTTTTCTTTGATGTGAGGAGCTTAATGTCGTTCGGAGGCTTTCTCTGCACATTAAAACACAGATTCCTGAGCGCTCAGATGGACGCGATAGAAGCCGAATTGTCACTGAGAGCTGATGCAGAAATTGCCCCGCGGCTACTGAACTGAAGTCCGATGCACTCTGATGAACTTTTTCCTCCCTCGGTGCAGCAGCAAAAGGTCAAACGAGGAGGATGACCTGAGAGCGATGCACTTTCTCCTTGAGACAAAGAAAGAAGGATTAATTTCACTATAGCTGCATTTCTGACGATCTCCAGAAGACGCTAATTAATTACAGCCATAATGAGCCGAGAGAGAGAGAGAGCACAAATTCCCCCTGCAGCCAGCGGCCACGTGTTGAGGGATTTGATCCTGTCACTGTTTGTTTTAGCTGTAATTAATTTCCCGCTCTGTGCAAATACGACTAACTGCTGCTACCGAGATCCACATTTTAATGAAACCCGGTGTTTAACAGCATCATGCACAAACCCAAAGTTTCTCCTTTTTTATCCCTCTTTTGTATTCTTTGTCAGTTTTTAATTTCACAACTGTGGATTTGTGTATTATGAGTTTAAGTCTAGGTAAACAAAAACATACCCTCTTCTCTTTTTACTCAATCAGGACAGAGATTGTGGACAAACCTATAGAGTAGTTAAGAATTGATGATGTTTCATTTTATGCATTCTGTGAAGTATAATCAAAAACTCCAGCGTCGCTTATAGCTTCAGAATCATACATGTAAGTTGTTGTCAGGAAGATTTAGTATATTATCAATATATTATAAGATGTATAAATATATTATCCATCTCATGCAGAAGTCAGTCCACCTTCCAGAGTTTAAATTAAAGAATTTCAGCTTGAGCAATATCTGGTTCATCTGCATCCAGACACAAGAAGGTTTAGTGTTCTCTGATTGCTCATCTTTCAATAACCATCTAGTTGAAGGATCAGTTAAGACGTCATAAGGTTAAGTCCGACAATTTCAAAACATCTTCAATTCCTGTTTTTTTACACTTTAAATCCGTTTTACAGACAAAATAAAATAAACACAAAATCTTCTTTTAGTATTTTCTCATAACTTTTTGTCGTCCTTCCCTCAGGACCGCTGACACAGTTCTGTGGCAGAGGAGCATGTGATTTCCACTGAAGGATTAGATTGTAGCCTGGTTATGAATCTTCAACGGCTCTGATTTAGTAGCCGTTGATTCTGCAGTCCTCTGACAGCTGTGATTTGTTTATTTCATCAATCTTCCCCCTCGTAGACAGACAGGCAGATTTAAGCTGTTTTCATATTCAGCATCCTGTACAGTCCCATCCACACACACCTCCTGATATGACTCCCTAGCACTGGTATAAACATTGTGATCATATTCATGTTAATAAAACACATTTTCCTGGATTCTACATGTTTTTTCTC
Source organism: Pseudopleuronectes americanus (assembly GCA_038501795.1). Lineage (NCBI taxonomy): Eukaryota > Metazoa > Chordata > Actinopteri > Pleuronectiformes > Pleuronectidae > Pseudopleuronectes > Pseudopleuronectes americanus. The sequence goes on along the minus strand of CM076726.1, from coordinate 16,717,971 downwards.
TGTGTATTTTCATACTATCTGCATTTACATCAAGATTTGTTCTACTTAAAACCATACGGTTAAATATGCAGCCATAGTGGCAGCAGTAACTAATGTGTCTGGCTAAATAGGTTCTAAGTGAGATGCAGTGATTGACCGTTAAAGAGCTTCCACGTGTTAGTTTCCAGTTGAAATTGGAGCAGGCCGGCTGGTGTCGTGCTGCACGATTGATGGAACAGCAGGATCCAGAAACCCCATCACACCACTGGCTCGTCCTGGTCACCCGTGCCGATAAATTCTGATCCTGACCGCCCTTTCAGCTCCTATTTGCTTATTGATCACAGATTTTCATCAGTCTTAAGTATTGAGGTATTGCAGAGAGGAGGGCCATGAATCTTTTGCCAAATAGCACCACAGGCCATAAGTTATGGAGCCCAAAACAGGGGCCCGACGCCCAGTGGAGGTCCGGCCTTAACCTGTCAGGGTGGGACCAGCATTGGGATTCCAGGTCCGCAGCCTGTGATGGATATGCAGGGATGGGAGTGATGGCCTTAATACCACCAGACTGCCCTGCCGCTGAATCACGATGGGCTGTTTAAGCAGCCTAGCACCAACAGGAACGCACCTAAAAACACACACATAACTCTGTCTCATTAAACAACCACACACACACAATCTGCACTCACACACACACACACACACACACACACACACACACACGCAAACACACACACACACACACACACACACACACACACACACACACACACACACACACTGTTGCCCCCTTGTTATTGGGCACACTATGTGTTTTAAAACACACACATAAAAACACTACACCTCTTGCATCTTTAATGACAAGTGTGTGCAACTAATGGCACCACGGTACATCATGTCACACGCACACAGAACACACACAGTCGCTACACCGGTCGTCCCAGTGTTCCCAGGAGAGGGGTCTCTGTCACACTGACCTTTTATTATGCTAAATTAGCATGTCAGTCAGCGGCCCCTCTCATGGGGAGCTACATATAAAGTAGGGAATCACCCATGGTGTCATATGTACTACGCCTTGTAACGCTGCTATGTCACTACAGGGCCATGTAATTGGTTTTAAATGTGTAAAATAGAGGTAGATCCCTTTCAAACCTATTTTTCCTTAATGTCTTCCTGTGTTGGTGCAGATTGCATGTGTCTGAAACGGCTTTCAGACATGCACTGAACTCCAGGTAATCTCCCAAAGTTATGCAGAGGGGCTTTACGTGAGAACGCAGATGTATGAGTCAGTTGACATTCTCCTGAGTTTCTCCTGCCAACCCTGCCAGTAATAAATGTTCAGAGGATTAACAGCAAGCGAGTTGATGATGTTTCAAACGCGTAACGGAATCAAAACCGATAAATGTAAAAGAATACAAATATCTCGGGAAGAAAAGAAAAGTCAAATGTGTAGAAAATGCTGACAATGATATCAACTTGGAGAGAGAACAAGATTTGAGAGCTTTTGACTATAAGGGCCGGTGCCGACATCATGTCCTGCCTCCTCCATCCTTTACTCTGCATCTAAAACAATCCAAAGACTTCCCTGTTGCTATGCAAGCCTCCGACTCCGAGGATCTCCTGCTTAGATCTTAACGTTGGAAAGCAAACTCTGTAAAATGTCCGGACTCTTGTGTTCATTCCTGAAAATGTCAACATTTACTGCGTGTCCCTGACGATGTTAACTCGCTGTCATGAACAGCTGAAATATAAAAAAGAAACTGTTATTCTTTTGGTTGAATAAGAATCATTTACAGTCAGCCCTCATGAAGAAGTATCCATGCTGAAGACAATCACTTAAACTGAACTGACAGCCCATCCCAAGCAGACCCTCAGTGTAAACAGTCCTTTCGCTGCATTACCATTATCTGGGATGAATATGCTGTGTGGACATGCATAATACATGATAAAATGGGTGTTATTATAAGCGCCTTCCCCTCTGTTTCTCCATGTAACAGACACATATATGTAGTGAAGGGGAACACCGCAGCACTGGAGGCCCATGGCTCTCCAAACTCAAAGGCCCCAGAGCTGCGACAAATCATTATCGTCCTCTCTCTGTTTCTTCCTCTGCTTTCCCCTGCCTCTCGCATCCTCTCCTCTGTCAGTCAGCCTCCGGCCCTTTAGCAAGCGTCCTCCTCTCTGTCCCAGTGGGTTCCCACCAGTCAGTGGATCCGCCCTGGGTGCTGGCACTAAGCGCTAATTACACCGTCTATCTCGCCACAGCGGCAGCCGTGGCCAAGCAGATCTCCCTTGTTTGCTAATCCACAGCTGGGCAACACTTCAGTGAATACTCTCTGCCAACCGCTGAGCGTAAGTTGACATGTAGCAGCGTACAACAGCTGATGGGAATTCTTCCGCGACATGATACATAACAAGGCGATGCAAAAGGCTGAAATCCCAGGAGCACGAGGGGTCATGCCACCAGTCACCATGCACATGATGGGTCGTCCATGTTGTGTAACACTGCTAAGTGAGCATCAAGTGGCAGATGTCTGATGAGACACACGATAGCTCCACAGTTGGGAAAGAGGTCTTGAATCATTTACATTGTAATCCACTTTACCATCCCTTCCTTCGATGGTAAACTCCCCAATCCCGTTACTTTAAGCCCTCTTCTCCAACCGGAGGCTGCCAAGCTCATTGCCGGCTAGACTCGTAGTCGTGTGTCCTAGAGGGAACCGTTTCCTGAGAGACTCGGCTGAGTGGCTGAGGTTACAATGGGGATCACGTTGATCAGGTGATTTGTCATGACATCTCAATCCTTTCCATTACGGGGATAAAGGCTAAGTGACAAACAAAGTAGAAACAAAGTTAGTTAATTTGCTTCCCTGTGAAGCCTTGTATTCAAAAGACAATTGGCCACAGACTTTGTGCTTTATTCAGCGACGTAAGGGAAACAAACAAAACCCAGTCCCACCCACACGCAGTGAATGCAGTGAGTGTGCCTTGGCCCATTTAATCAAAATAGGCATTTCTATTTACTGAAAGAGTGTCACCAAAACATGAGCTTTGATCAGAGGTTCATTATGCACTCGCGTGAAATAGAGCAACATATTTCTCCATGGCCATTAACTCCAGTTTATTCTTTGAAAAACTATTTTTATTGTCATATTAAAAATTCAGTTGTAATTCTTGGATCAGCAGTGTATTGTTTACACTTGTCGCATACTGTAACTAAATTATTTGCCAACATTCATGTTTTATTACAGATACACAAGCTACTTTTATCCACTTGGGGGCGGAGTGAGGAGCTGAAAATACCCCACTGACATATTATTACAGAATGAAATTGATATAGCTTTAAAGGAACAGGAGAAATATATTGGGTTTTAAACGGCTATAATCTCCTATATTAAACTTAGCCTTGGTTGGTACTGGCAGCTAGACCAAAAAATACTTCATAAAGCCAGGAAACTGAATCAGGTGTGAAGTCCTTGTGGGTTCAACACTTCATCATCACACATTTTGTACTGTCCCTTGGTTTCCTCACACCAAGGTCAAGCAGCATTAATTAGATCCTGGCACTGCCCATATGTGCCATTGTGTCTGAGGAAGCAAATTGGAGCTTAACCACCATCTGCCCTGCAACAGGTTCTATGTGAGTCCACACCGAGGTCTCGCAATGGACACGTGAACATGTCTGATGATGACAAAATGTTACAGTTTCAAGAATCTATATTATTTGAGGTACTTTGGTAAACCAGCATAAAGTAGAAGCAGAAACAGAAGCTTTCACATGTTCTTTGCATTAATTGCGGCGTGTATTGCCTAGTTACAGCACGCAGTGAAGACACAGGGTCAACGGGTGTGACAACCAGTCACCTCGCTCTCTCAGTGACAAGTTGTGTAATCTCACGTGTGTGTGTGTTTGTGTGTGTGCGTGTGTTAGAATGATATGTTCTGTATATCACTTCCCCTGGAGGGCAGCTTTTCAGGGAGATATACCATCACACTGACGGGAGTGCTGATCTGCAAACGGGGACAAGATAAATGCGCATGTCATTCCCGACCACATGGGATCTCTTCTTCACATGCCAGAGGACGGGTAATAATAAACAGTTGGGCCGTGGCGGCGGAAGGCACAGGTCAAATAGCGTGGGGGATACTGGAGGCCGTTTAGCATTCGAGCCCTTTAAAACAGGAGTTGACCGGCACTGGGTATTACAGTGCAACAACTGGGGAAAAGATTGCTTTGGGTCAGCTCCTTCGTCAAGGTGATGTAAAAGAACCCGAGTCCTGTCTAAGTGAAGCCCTGCTGACTGCTGACCTTTGTGTCTTTTCCCATCTATTGTGCCGAGTAGTGTGTGTGTGTGTGTGTGTGTGTGTGTCTGCGTTGGCGGTGAAGGATGCTTGTTTGCGTGGCCAGTTTGGTGCATTTCGGATGTGCGCATGCAAGTGAGGGACTTTGAAGGATCTGTCTTTGTCGTTGTGTTGCCTGAATGAGCAATCTGTCCTGCTCATATTCAGCCGAGCACATCCCGCCCTGTTCCCCCCGGCCCTGCCCGTGGTGACAGGAAAGCTGTGGCAGTTTAAAACAGTTGACATTGTTCTGGCAGTGAGAAGTGCTTATGCCGAGAACATATCCGTTTGTTTTCTGCCTTATGCAGCAGGAAGAGCTGCAGCATCTCTGATGGACGCTAAATCAGGTTTGAAGGAGAGGGAGAGACGAGCGGACCGGGCCACTGCAACACATCAAACAATAAAAGAGACCATAAGATATCAATTTATTAGTAATGTATCGAAGTCAACCCTCACTGTGCATGGAGTCCAGGATAATTTCCTGGAGTTGACATCTTCATCAGCATCTTTTACATGTATGGCGCCTCTTTCTCATCCTGAGGTATTTGTATTCTCTCTGTTTTCAGTTTTGCATCCATTCCATATCCAGCTAAATTCCCAGACATTTTCCGGAGTCTTAACTAAAGGCAGGACATTTTCCAGCAGCAAATGACTCAGACCTTTGCATTGTGACATAAAGCCATCCGGAATATTTCAGGAGAATATCCAGGGTTCAGTGCATGTCTGAAAGCAACATTACTGTGCTGCACTGTATCTCCAAACACAATTTGGATTGGATAAAACACTTTCAAATTAAGTGTCAGTCTTAAATGCAAATGAAGTAATCAGTTAAAGGAATGGTGTTGTGTTTCCTTTCTCGGAGTAAGATGAAGGGATTGATAACATAAATATGAAGCGACAGGCGGCAGCTGATAAAGACGTCTGGATCTGTGCAGAGCTTTAAATAGATGCCCACAATCACCTCTGAAGCTCTAAGGTAATTAACATGTTAAATCTTGTCATTCAAAAGACGTAAAAACACTTTATACGTGAAGTTTCAGGATAGAAATGAATCCTTTACATCACAGTGTCACATTTGTGTTCTGCTTCAGTGAAGATTTGAGATTCTGATACTAAGTGTAATATTCTAACCTTATACAGCAGTTGTCTTGTGTCCAAATTTATATATTTTACATTGTTTACATGTTTCAAACACATTTTACAAAATTCAGCCTGAAATATTTGCTATTTTTGGAAACTTTGCAGTAGTATCAGTAGAATTTGAGGTTAGTTCATATTGGTGCGAACAATATTTCCCCACAATAATTTGTCTACATTACTTTTTAAAAGCTGCTGACAAAAACCCTTAACATAATTAGTCATTTTTTGTTAAATAGGACCCAGGTTGAATATTTCCTTTTTTACTTAATCTCATTAAGGGCATTATAATCCTTTGTGTCTTCTCTGTTATCGTGTACCACACACACACACTGACGTGACTGTGCGTTCGAGTATGAAACTGCTCCATAGATAACAGTCCCGCTGTCTGTCACAGTGCGTGCGGTGACAGGGAAATAATAATAGCAGGAATCAGCATTCCAACATCTGGGGAATGTTTAGGTGTAAGTGTCACCTCAGGGGGAGATTAGTGGTGTTCCCGTCTCCCGCCGGGGTAACAGTGGTGTGTTCAGCACCTTGCAGCAGATAGCAGAGCTCAGACAGACAGTCGGATGTGTTTATCAGCACCAGGGGCATTCCCCAAGGCTCCATATTAATGCCAGCCTTACTCTGCATCTTTACGTGGTGTGCTTTGGAGACTGGCCAACCCTTTTCTCCTCCTTCCTCCCTTCTTCACTCCCCCCCTCCTTTCCTCTGCTGTTTACACGATCTCCTCCCTTCTTTATTTTTTTTTCATCCCTCCCCCTCTTCTCTCTACCTCCCTCTCTCGCTCCTCCTCCTCGTTTCTGGTGCATGCCGTGGTCTACCAGTCATCCTCTTTGTGTGTGTGTGTGTGTTTGTGTGTGTCAGACCTATCACTCTGGGCTGATTTACTACACCGTGGGGGACACAAAGGTGCAGGAAATGGAGGTCAGGACTCATCGTTAGTGGCCAATGAATTCTTAATTAGGGCAACAAATGGTGCAGTGCCTCTAGTGTGACTGGAGCGCACCCAAAGCCCCGGAGTTTGGAGGCCAGTCCCCTATACACTCCCTGCGTTAGTTGACTATGTGCTGGGCTGCGGCAAACATGGATAATCATTGTCCTCTTTGCATCCCACACATACTCACATGCAGTGATGTGTCTAATATGACAGGCGGTGGGGGAGTTTAAGCAGATTTAAAATACAGAGAAAAAGAAAAAAAATCCTCCTTGTTTTCACGGACACAATGTGATTGGTTCAGCATTTTTTTTTCCAAGATGGAAAGATCACAGAATAAATGAGAGAACAGGGGAGGATCCATTATACGGAGACTCTCAGCAGGGTTGGGATGCGATGTTCCATGTGCCGCGTGTGATAAAGGGGAATATGGCTGTTTCGACTATTTATGTACGTTTAATGAGGCCACCAAGAATGCAGGCGTGGTGGCGTGCCAATAAGACCCTTGTTTCCCTCTCTCTCCGTCATGTTACTGAAAAACACCAGCACTCTTTTTCAAAAAAAGGGGTCGAGGCAAGAGCAGCGAAGGGAAGAAGCCTTCGCTCCGTTTCCAGAAATTATTTCTGAATGTGGGTCGTGATTAGTACGAGTTTGATGCAATTTTCTTACACAGCAGGGCCTAATTGCAGTTTCCATAGTCACTCTCATGGTACATTTTAAATGGAAATAATTATTTCATTTCAGTGGAATAGGACATGCCTCTTGCACCAAGTGGGATCTGTGTAATATGCTTTTTCGTCATCACCGAGTCTGGCTCGGAAGATGACCTTATTATCAATCAATCAATCAAATTTTATTTGTATAGCCCATATTCACAAATTACAATTTGTCTCATAGGGCTTTAACAGGGTGTGACATCCTCTGTCCTTAACCCTCAGGGCCTCCCACTGTTAGTGCTCGGCCCCTAATAAAAGTGTTTTGTGGTCTTCACAGGGAAAGAGTTTTTGCTATCTGGCTCGTTGCTCATGGCAGCAGACTCTATTTTGGCATGTTCTAGCTTAGAACAATATTTTCTTGATTGACTTTTTCTGCACTGGATATTTTGCAGTGCTTTTACGCACCGTTACGCACAGGTCAACAAGGGTCATGGCACTGTGTAGTTACGAAAATGTTATCAGTAGTTATTGACGGGTTTGGTGTGAACAAGCGCAGTGGCACAAACAGCTGATTTAACTTGAAAAACTGTGCACGACCTTGATGAAAAGTAACCTGTATTAAAAAAAGTTGTAGCAGGATAAAATGTGGAGTTTGACATGTGCAGAAACAGCGGGCAGGACCAGGCTGATCATACAGCAGCCGGTGACTCAGCTATTATCACCACCGACAAATGTCAGGCTGAACCGGGCGTGACAAGCCGTGTTCGTTGAAGTTGCTCTTATCTCCAGCAGCGAAATAAAAACCTGCCCTCATTTTACTTAAAACCTTATCGCACTGTATTGTAAAAAAAAATGGTAACACACACATTACATCACAGGGCGGGATGCTGTAAGCATTGACCAGGAGATCAAGGCAGGTCTCAGAGGCCCAGCACGTGCGTCCCTTTGACCCTCAAACCTCTGGAGCTCCACTCAAGTGTCCCAGCTCCCTCCCATTCCCTACATCTCCTCCTCCTCCAGCTCCCTCTGTACAAAGCATCGGGATGCTGAGTGCACACTATCCAACTCTGCCGACTCAGAGATGCAAAGGGTCAAGGTACAAAGGTCGGCTTTAAATCGAGACCCCTGCAATTTGCACATGACACCACTTTCCTCTGCAGAGCTTTGTTTCCTGTAGGGTTCACTGCTTTTTTCATCATTAATTCAGGCAGCTCCTTGTATTATGTTCTCTCAAAGAGGAGGAGGAGGTGCTGTAACAACATGAGATGTAAAGCAGAAGAGTATTTTTCCATCACACATAACAAATATGTTTAATATTCAATTTAATGAACTTTTGTGTATTTTCGGTGAAGTTTCAGCTTCAGTATTCCCCGTTTCATTAACTGCATCGTATCTAAGACACTACACACCAGCCACTGGAGTTTGTATGTGTTTGTTAGCACCTTTGGATTATTTGGATTGATGCATTATTTGATATTTAACATCAGGTAACACTATTTGTTAGTTTAGCTACAAACCTCACAGCCCTCTCTACCTTCAATATTGTCTCTTTTCAATATTGTGTGCATGTTGTTTGTTTGATGACATTTATTGTTAGAAGGTTTATTTTGCCTCAGCTACAAGAAAGGATATCCACTTCCACATTGGCTCCCATCAATCAGTTGCACTATTGATTGGATGCAATTTTTGGGGTGTGTCAATTCGTTTAGGGGGTGGAGCTTCAAATGAGCTTCGGGAGGGTCTCCTCTCTTTTTATCTCGTTTTATGTTAAAATATTAATGTCAACAGTCTGACTCCCTAACTCAAGCTTTAATTCCTACACTCCACCTTCACAGGTTGCTAAAGATTTTTGTCTGCTGTATAATATTCAATTCAACCAATATAGTTCTGTCTAATATAATTGATGAGGAAATGTACCAATATTGGCCTGTAAACAGCAAATAAAAGTATAATTTGCAACACTCATTATTTCTTTTAACTCAATCATTCAGGATTTGTCATTGCCGTAAGTATGAATAGATAATCACACTATTATTGTTTTAGTTATTTGTTTCACCTGATCGTTGTTTTATGATGCTCGTAAAACAACGATCAGTAATTTGAGTTGTTTCTTATTATAATTATAATATAAATTATAATTTTCCTTGTTTATTTAATGGATGTTAATGGGATCCTGATGTAAGGTTCAGGTTAAAGGGCATAAATGATGGAAATTGTGTGGCATGTAAATTCACAACATTAAAAAACTATTATACTAAACTATACTAAAGTCATTTTTAATGGTCAAATTCCACATAATGTTCAAAATAAAGCTTGTTATTCCAAACAGGAGCTGAGTCCATTTGACTTTAACTGATGCTTAACGGAGCAGCTGTTCGCAAAATGTATTCTGTCAAATTTAATCCTTTAATTTTAATCTGACGACAAAGTAGTGGTTAGTAACACAAACATACAAAAAGCAAGAGTCACATCTTTTCTGTGTGAATTCTTACCCGCACTCAATCGGGTAACACACAAGCGGATGATGGTTATTGAAAACAACAGGCTGAACATGTTTCGGTCGACCACAGTCATGCATATATAAAGTTTTAATGCAGGAGACTCTGACCTGCTTCCATTTCAGGACTTACAACCAGAGACACCCGACGACAAAGTGGCGTCTCCGTGCACTGATAAAAAAACGGCCTAAACTGATTATTTTCCATGAAGATATTAGACACTCGGGACTCATTCTGTCCGGGCTGTGAGGAAACCAGCTCTCAGAACTAATCACCTCGACGGCCGATGAATAGCAGCTCTGCTCAGGAATTGAGACATTTAATTTTCTCCAAAACGCTTCGTGCATCGGATATTACCAGCGCTGAGTAAGATGGGGCTCATCCGAAGACACAAGGACACTAGAGAGAAAGTGTGTGTATGCAGGACCTGTTTTCTGAGTGCCACTGTTAGTATTTCTGTGTGTGTGTGTGTGTGTGCTCAGTGCCTGTTGAACGATAAATGCATGGTGCAGTTGCCCTGCTTCTGGAGCCACCGTCTTATCGCAACAAGTTGGGACGAGGGAATTCAGGAGGCGTGGGGCTGCTTCTAAAAAACATTTCCATTGTCTGTCACTCCGAGCCGATGGGCAGCAGGACACAGACGCTGGTCCACCAGAAAGGACAATATTAGATTCTGCGAAGAAGGAGAGGAACTAAGTGCCCGAACTGAGAGAAAGTCAGAGACGTGTTACACAAGATATTTTAATGAGACTACAGGAAGTTACCAGCTCTGGGGGAAGAGGAATTCCGATATTGTATTTAAATAGGTGAAGGCTGTAAAATACTCCTGCAAAACCTTTATCTGTAAAGTAAGTAGGGAAATGGTATCAGCAAACAGGAGGTGATTCACAAACATAACAACCGCTAGACCTAATAGTTCTTTAACCACTAGTTCGATAAACTCAATATAAATAGAAAGTGTTCAAGTAATTCATTCCGATCTGTTTGATAATGTCATGTAATTCAAGGATTATGAGAATAGTGGCTCCATATTCCGATATTTGATCAAATGCCACTGACAGTTATTCTCATAATCATTGAATAACATGACATTATCAAACAGATCTACATTTGGGTTTGCCTAAACCTTTTAATTCAACATCTGAATAAAACTCACAACATATGTTCACACAGGCTTTTGTCTCCTGTCTTTCCCACCTCGTATCAACTCTATATAGTTTCAGATAAAGATGGCATGAAAGCTCCTTGTGGCATAATAGATCATTTCTAAAGCCCTGAAGTCGGGGGTGTATTTTCCGCGGTGATGCACCATGGACAATGGTTTACACTGATTCCCCTATTTGCTGGCGTGGGATCTGGCTGAGGGGTGAGAGCGATACTGAACCAAAATGCAGAGTGGAAAACAAACCACGAGAGGCTGAGTCGACACTGAGCAACACTCATGTCAGCGTCAGATATGATCAAAATGTAATATTTGTCATTGATATGAAAACTTCTTGTTTGTGAATGGGGCGGAGGCTTATTTCTTTCTGGCTCTGCCTTTCCAATTCATGTTTCCCTTTGTTTTTTGTATCCATGAGAGAGGGGCTACGAGTTTCCCTTCTCCGGATCGTTGAGGATCTGCTGACCACCCGCCTGCTCGGCCCGCCCCTGTCCAATCCGGATCCCTGAAAGCATGGGGGCTCTTTACACCTCCCTCCAAGCCCAGATGACAGGGCCACCCTAGCTTTTGTCTCAGCTGCATTGCAGTCATCCAGAACACATCCATATTTCACTGGGGAAAAGACCATAGATCGAAGAGGAGGAGGCAGCTGAGGACAGCGAGTTGGGGAAGGTGCTGTGCACAGTAGAGACACAACAAAAGGTAGGGAAGACAGAAAAAGGGGTGCTGAACAGTTTTAAACCCCTTGTCCAACATGGCATCATTAGTGGGACATCACAAAATAGGGATTATGATTAGTCACAACATCAGGATGCTGGTTATCTCCTCACAATTGAAACGATTCATGGACACAGGTGTCCGTGCCTCTCACTTATTCGATCTCTCTTTAATCAGATAGCTCCCTCTCACTATTCATGACTTTCGGAGCTGCACAAATTAGATTCCTGCAGTCTATCAGCGGAGCAGACAGCATGCAGTAAGAGCTCAGAGAACGAGCTGCAGCAGGTAAGTCATCACCACACACACCCCCTGACATCCTTTGGGAGGGAATTAAATAAGATGGACCTGCAATCGTCAGACAGTTGACCTATAAATTCACAAGTGATCCGCGGGTGGTGGAGGCGGTGGTGTCGGTGGAGGAACGGGCCTGAAAGAAAAGAGCTGAAGGAGGGAAGAGGGAGACAGAGAGTGTCGGATCAAAGGAGAGGTCCGGAGAGAGGAGGGAGGAGAAAATAGAAATGAAAGACGAGTAAAAAAGGGAGAGAGACACATTAAAAGGGGATCATGTGCTTTCTTCCTCTTCAGCTGTCACAGGCGGGACAAGCACACCCAGACAATGAGACATGGCAGGGTGTGTCCTGTCCGAGGACCTGCTGGATCCTGGTTGGCCCTAATCTCCCCTTCTGCACGTTTACATGATAACAGGTTGAAGAAGATGAATTTTTTCATTCTGTTGATGATCACTGCGGAGAAACCTTTGGTGCAGCCGGGAGCCGGAGAGAGAGAGAGGCACGAGGCAAAGTGAGTGAAGGAGGGACACAGAGTGGAGAGTGGCAGCAGCAAGCCGTGATGAAACAAGTGTCGCCTGTGAGGCCGAGATCCCAACAATCGCTGAGCTTATCTGCGCATGTGATTAAAGCGCGAGTGTTGGGACACATTCTGTTTAACCTACATACCCTATCTCCAGTGATTTCCACCGAGAAAGTCCCTCTTATCTGTTAATAGACCTTGGTAATCCCTCATACACGCATGTACTGCACACTGGCAGCTTCTAATGAATACTGAATGAGGGGCGAGACCAACGGATCGTTTCCTACACTGGTACCTATTTGCAGACGCTCCATCACTGGAGGTAATGGTTTATCAAGGAGAATGGCCGAGTACTACTTCTACTACTACTACTACTTCTACTACTACAAATACAGATCACAGGACACACTCATTGGTTTCTGTTAAACTTAAAGGGATAGTTCGCCCAAAAACGAACATTCTCACCACCATTATCTACTCACCATTATGCCGATGGAGGTGGTGGGTGAAGTGTTTGAGTCAACGGAATACTTTTGGAGTTTCAGGGGTAAACAGCGCTGCAGCCAAATCCAATACAAAACGTGTGATCCACGTGTGAACGCGGCTCCAGAGGAAGAACATTTAGGTTAAAAACCCGGCGTACATAACCTTGGTTGAGTTGAATTTGAATGCCGGTGCTTACGGACACTTGGATGACACCACAGGAGCAGATGGAGGCATTATAGGTTTTTTATATATATTTCAATTGTATAGTATTTGTCTGCAAGTGTTTTGTGGACTCAAACACTTCACCACCCCTCTTTCAGGATAGTGGTGAGTAGATAGTAAGTGAATTTTTCATTTTTTGGTCGAACTAACCCTATAATGCAGATTTTTCAAGGTAAAATATACGATACAACCTCTAGTACTGCGTCCGTGTGTCACATTTTACATTAATCAAATGAACTGGTCGCCCCGACAAAGACTGCTGACTTGCGAAATGTTAATTTAATCACTAATAATCAGCAAACTGAACAACACCGTGCAAGGATGAATCATCCAGGGGGGTTTGTTCAGATTAGGACCTGTGATTCACCGCCACTGTGACTGAAACACTGGCAGGCCTCTATAGGATAATATAAGGTAATTTATCTCGGATTAAATTCCCCCGCTATAAAACCTGACATTAATGTGTGGTAGTTTGACTCTTTATAAACTCTCCCCGGATCAACTTATTGTCGATCAGTTACTTTTTCAAAGTGGGAAAGTGCAGCTCCGAGGAGATTTGGGCAGAAATCAAGAGTGTGCGGAAAGAGAGAAAGAGAGAGAGAGATCAGCAGTGTGACCACATCCAGAAAATTAGATTAACTGAATTAGAGGGATTAGATTTGACTACAGCTGGATTGGACCTCGTGCTTCTCAGAAAAAGGGGGGAAAGATAGTGCAAGAGAGGCAGGGAGGGAGGGAGGGAAGGAGGAGAGGAGGATAGCCCGCAGAATAAGATATAAACAAGTTTCTTTTCCGAGTTGGGTGCAAAAGTCGTATTGCGGTAAAGAGAGCGAGATAGAGAGGGAGAGAGAGAGAGAGAGAGAGAGAGAGAGAGAGAGAGAGAGAGGAGCAGGAGGGGAAGTGGAGTCAGCAGGTTTGGGAATCCTGGGTAACTTTTAAGGGGCTGGCACTGAGGCGAGCAGCTGACAGTGTCGCTCCTGAAGGTTCAGCCGGGTTCCGACGCTCCACAGGCCTCTTCTGCTTGAGCTGCAGTGCCTCTCAGTGGTGGAGTACGGACACGAGGCAAGGAGAGGAACCTCGGAGCAGGAGGAGGAGATCAGTGCAGGAGATGGGAGGGCAGGGAAAGGACAAGACATGTTATACAACGGAGCTAAAAGAAAAGATTTGTGGAATCTAAACGAGGGAGCTTTGATGTGATTATTTCTCCCTGTACAGATAAAAGCTTTTGATTCATATGTTTGGATTGAAATGATAATAATGTTTATGTTTGGGCAGTTCACTATTATTTCCTTCTCTATGTACGTATACATCAATTTCATTAGCTCATGCATAATGCAGACATACAGTTTACATCCTCGTGCAAACATCTTGTGCCACTGCGATACAATTTTGTTTTTTCATTTTTAGTGAATATATGTTCAATGTATTTTTACTTCACTTTTCAGTTTCTATTTTATTGAACTTTTATATTGACATGTGCTTGTCTACCTCAGCCTGACTATTTGGTGCATTTACCCAGGATCCATAACGTTTTGTGTTATCTTATCTGATCTGATCTTATCTTATCTTATCTTATCTTATCTTATCTTATCTTATCTTATCTTATCTTATCTTATCTTATATTATATTATCTTATCTTGTTTTGACATCCTCCTCCAGCGTAACAAGAAAATTGTACTTTAACCATTTGCTCCCGGACTCATGATTAAAAAGCCATTAACAGACCATTAATATGGACTTTATTGTCATGTATGAAAAACATGTGTGTGTGTGTGTGTGTGTGTGTGTGTGTGTGTGTGTGTGTGTGTGTGTGTGCGTGTGTGCATCAGAGGAAGACCAAGCTCTAACCAGGGCCCTCGAAATCCCAAATCAATGTGATTAATTCATGTTAATTGCTGCCCGCTGGTGTCAGTGCAGCAGTTGTCGTTACTTTGCTGATACATTCGGTTTCGGGCGGCGCCTCAATGCTCACAAGATAAATCTCCCGAGTCGATAGAGAGACAGATACACACTCCTGCTGCTTCACAGCCTCACACTGCAGATTCCTCCGGCCCAGAGACAGCGGAAAAAAACAACTGAAAACACACCACACTTACAATAACTCGTCTTGCAAGATCCGCAATCCTCTGGTTGAATTTGGAGAATATTAAGAAGACTACAGTGATGGATCACGGAGGAGAAGGAAGTGACAGATTTAGTTATGGATTCTCCTTACTGCATATTCCATCGTGATTTAGAGGCTTCACACATCCTGCACTGCAAAACTGCAGGGCGTTGTCTGCATACTGATGTCCTGCTCGCTGTGAGCAGGGGACCCAGAGGCTTCAATCCTTTTTAATGGGACGATCCTTCACAGGCCCCAGAACTGGCCCTCGTGAAAACACCCTGCACGTAAACATCCTTTAGAAAACAGGGGCTCTGCATTTTAAAGGTGTGTCTGACACACACAGACGAGCATGACTGGAGGTTCACTTGAGAATAAGATGGAGGTTGAGCACGTTCGAGATCATCCTGGTGGAGCCACGTCTTCACATCACATGAACAGCAGAACCCCCCTCTGCTCACAGATCAATGTTAACAGAGATGGACCTCAGCTCATAAGGATGATTAATGGCCTGCAATCAGTCAAACAGAGTGACTTGGTTCTAATGTGCATGTGGGTGCACGTGGGGAAGGTGGTACTCTGCTCATCCTATTCCAAGGGCCCCTTAACAAATACAGTGCAATATCAGAGGGAGCTGACATCAAGGTTTGAAAGAGAGGATGTTGGTGGATCATTATGATAAATTGTCTCGAGCAGAGATTGGAGGTTAAAACAAACCATTTCAATTCTGTGTACTTTAAAACCAAATGTGTAAATTGTTTTAGCGTTTAAAGATTATCATTTTAAGATCCTCCTCCAGGATAAGGACTAACAAGTGCATCTGTGATCAGATAAGCTCAAAGAAACATTTTCTATATATAAATAGAACATGTTAATAAAAATAAATTATAAGATAATAAAACGTGGTTAAAACAGTGTTTTTTGCCTCATTTATAAGAATTAAACCCTCACGGATTATATGTACCAGGTCAATCTGAGTTCCAGTGAAGAACATCCTTCTGACCTTATCACACAATAGGTACTAAAATGTGAAGGACCTTCAATCCAGAAACAGCTGTTTATATCTCCAGAGAAATCCCCTGTCTGATATGATGTGTCCTGAGCCGGGGCTCCATCCCTGTGGCAGAGCTGGGGCTGCTCCCAGTAGAGGGAGAGATTGCGTGTCAGTGCTTGTTTAAAGCCAATCTGTTCCTTCAGTCAAGTCAATACTGTAAAACAGCTGGAAACAGTGGAGGGGCCGGGCCTCTAGCTCGATAACGATGCCGCATCATAGCACGAGTATTACAGGTTTTTTGTGTTTATATATGCACACACACACCGACACACACGACAACGTATATAATGATTTCCTTCTTTCCTTCCTGTACGTTTAAAGGCGGGAGAGACATGAAAAGACACTGTGTTACTGCAGAATCTGTCCTGCCATGTTTACACTGCAGTTGTTTGTTTTTTCCACAGATAACTGTGATTTCTATAGTCCTGTATATTGTATAACAGCCATAATCCTGTGTATGTTATACTGCACTGTGGCATTAAAGCATAAGAACGTACACACGGAAGTGGGTCACTGCAGATGTCTTCCCTCCGCCCCCGTTTGTCTTCTAAAAGCCTTTGTCTTCTCTTTTTCAGCAGAAGTGTAAAGTGGTCGTTATAATCTTCAAACAGAGAAGGTATCAATCTATGCTTTTTCCTCTTTCCCCGATAAACACTAGCAAACTATATCAGGGGTCTTTTCCTGGTCCGATGCAGAATAACACACCACTCGACAGAAAGCTGAGCCTGGATAAAGAACTCAAGAGTGCAGAAGGAGTCTGTGAATTCAGAGCCACTTCCACATCAGAGGAATAAGCAACTCAAGATAAAGTGTACAGAGTGTTGCCCTGTGAGGCAGATACGTATCAGGGTAACAAACGATGATTCCATCGCGGCTGACATTGCACTCCACGGGAACTCAAAGGCAGAGGGGGGAGCGGGGAGGATGGGCGTCCCGATTTAGAGCAAGCAGCTGTTGTGCACTTCGCCTCGCTACACATCTGCCAAGTCACTGTGGGCAGGGCGCCGAGGTGACTTCCCGAGCTCTCTCCACCAGTCGGCCTCTGCCTCTTCCTCACATGAACTGCTGATTCACTCTGTTGATATGTCAGGGTTTTGCTGCCCAGACGAACAACAAACATACTTGTAGAGTTTCTATAGAATGTTGTTTATTCACAGGTCTGGACGGAAGCAGGGAGAATCTACAGAATCCTCCGTCCACATTCAGCTTTGCAGGAAACTGCTGACTCTGTCTCTGCTTGGTGCCATGAGGTGACATTACTCTGTGTAGGTGAGTGTTACATTACACAAGATCAAGCAGTTGTCAGGGTCATCCTGTCTGTTTTAAGCCTTGTTCTGCTGATTGTGCTATTTTGATCAAGTATTAATCTGTATTTTATTGTAATTTTGTTATTATTATTATTGTAGTATTATTATTAGTTATTTATTTTACTCAGAATTGTTTTTAGTAAGCAAAATATCAAAAAACTTCAAAAAAATTGGCCTCTTAATGAAGCTTGTTGTAAAAACCATCTCCACCTCTAAAAGAAGATGATACTCATTTCAAAGTTTTAGCTGAAGTGAAGAGAAGATGCTTTAATGCAAGAATCTCAAGAATCATTAAATAAATAAAAATAAAAATAAAGTCCCTCCGTCCATCCATTCATCATGTATCAATAGAATTTACTCACCCTACTCATGTGGAGGGTGCATGTTGATATTTGACTTTGACCTTTGACCTCGTCCTTCATTCTCACCATACACCAAAGCCAACGCAATAAAGATGGAGGACAAATGACATACGAACAAACTATTATAACTCAAAAGAAAATAATAAAAACATCAGGATGCATGTGCCAAAAAGTCATTAAGGAAATTTTAATCAGAATGAGTCAAGCACAAATAACATGACATCACCATGTAAACAGAAACAGAAGACCCCACAACATCAACCACAGCAAGTGACATCAGCTCCATAACATCCACCCATGAGATGTGGGTCTGCTACAACTGAAACCAAGCAGTGAGGCGGCTCCAGCTGCACTGAGCAAACAGAAACCTCAACATCTGGCCCCAGAAGACACGTGGAAAGACCAAGAGGTGGAACATACTGACATCAGATTCCCTCCACGGAGCCGCCCTGGAGCCTGGTGGAAGTTTCTGCAGGTGAACTTACTCGTGATGTGTTTTATCAGCGGCACAGTAAAAGCGTTGGAAGCGGCGATTCAGCTGAGTTAGCAAACGAGTGGAGCCGAGCGAGAGAGTGGGCAGAGGGCTGACAGTTTAAACGCCTTATTACAAAAGGTGCACTGGGTTTAAGAGCGTGTCATGTGGGAGGTCTGTGGAGTTCGTGCCCCCCTCCTTCGTGCCTCCTTCTTCTTCTTGAGATAATTTCATTTCAAAAGTAATTATCAGATGTCCGCGGTGTCCCAGTCTGGACAGGGGACTCCCGTTACAATGGAGATCTACTGTACATGTGCCTGTTGGAGGGGAAAGGTATTGCACGGTTTGACGTTTTTATGCGACCAGTACAAGGCTACGTGGACGTGCGAGTAATTACTTGCTAAATGTTATGTGCTTAATTTATCGCTCCTTGGAATACCTGCCTATTAGAAGGGGTTGGCCTCCCTCTGTCCATGCATCAGTGCAGAGAAGCAAAACAGTATTCCATAGCACTCTCGCTATTTGGTTAATAAATCAGTTTTTTTTCTGTGGCTCACAAGGTCGAGCGGGTCGGCCACGCACCAGATAGTAAAAGGTTGGTTCTATGTGTTTAAGCATTTCACGTGCCGAAGTGTCCTTGGGCAAGATATAGAACCTCGGTGTATGAGTTAGGGATGATAAAGAGATGCACTGTATAAATGTGAGTGCGAATGGCAAAGAGCTTTGAGTCGAGACTAGAATATCTGTCATATAAATACAGATATAAGGACATTTACCATTTTATATTTTCCATTTCCAGAAAAGAAAATACAAGCCACACTGAGGCAAAGCGGCTCTTGCACGGTGTTAAAAGTTATGCAGTGGAATCAGTTTGTAAATGACTCCAGTCCAGACACATTCATCTGAATCCTAATTCCCAGAATACCTTGAGGGCAAAGGAAATATCCTGCTGCAGTAATTCAACTTTGACTTTGAGGCAAAATCCGGTCCTGAATAATAGGAGGACTCTGGAAATCCCTGCAGAGATTTGTACGCGATAATGAGAAATATAGGTGCAGGGCCCGACTCACCCGGGCTCCTCACCACTGGGTGTTACTTGTAATTACTCCTGTGGAGCTTTGGGGAGGCTGGCAGATTAAAAAAAGGAGCTGCCCCCAGGCGGGTTGTCCAGTTAGTTATTCAGGGAGCCACTGAGCCTCTGCTGATGTGACACCGACTCCCCGGCTGACAGGAATGTCAACGCACCTCTCAAGGTGAAGCCTCACTGGACAGTTTCTACAGTCTGCTGTGCTAAGAGCTCTCAAGGAATATGGTATCATCACATAGTGGCCAAGTCTGTTGGAAGGAAATACGTTTTTAGTATTAGCTCACAAACTACAGTGAGTTGCATTTTCACACGATCAGTGTCAGGAACCTATGAAACACATCACACACCCGACAGTCACAGTGGCTATATTAGAAGTAAACATACAACTTAACACATACACACACAACCCAAGTCAGAATACTAAAACATTCTTAGATTAATGACAAAACAGTTATATTTAACTGGGACACCTAACAATCCCATGAGCCTTTGTACTCAAATTGTCCAATCAGATCGACTGGCTCACAGATATTATTTGTCAGCCAATCTAGAGTTGATGTTAATGATGCATGTGATAAACAAGGTCTCGAAATGAGTCTGAATAAAAAGTTACTTGAGTTTTTCCTTTTTCCTAATTTAGACATATTTATTTATGACTTATTTTGCAAACCAAGATTTTTACATATAAAACTGGCATAACCAGGTATAAACTATTATTTATAAAATATTTAACAACCTACAGCATATAAAGCAAATAATATAGGCAAACAGTCATCTACAATCAGTCTATCAGTAGTCGTAATTAATTCAATAAATGTCTATTATCATAGAGACCATGAAGAATACTTATTTTCTAACATATTTGACTGAAAACACTTGTGTACTTTGAATTGTGCAACATTTTTAATGCAGGGCTTTTAAATGTACTTAGATACATTTCAGTTCCTCAGTTTTATATTTACCTCGACATTCATGTTGTGATAATTTGTTTGTTCTCTACTGGATCATTACGTTTATCTTTGTTGTCGGTCCTTATTATTTAAAGTAATAACACAATTAACACAACACCCAGAATATCTTACAGGACATGCTCTGATTTACTCTTTACTTGTATTGAATGTTTACCTCCCGACTCAATTTGTTGTGCTCTGTCTGCAGTTTGGGAATGTGTTCGATGCTCTGTGCCACTGTAACTCAGCTCCCTGTCAAAACGTTCACTGTACCAATTACTGGGATTGATCCACTCTCAATCCGCCCTTAATTCACGCCTTCAACCTGCAATCAATGAAAACATTACACCAAAATTATTGATAACTGGTTCTGCTGATCAATGCCCCACTGGGCAGTAAAGCAGAGAGCTGATAGGTGTTTACACAAAGCTAGTGCTCCCTCCAGTGGTTTGCTGAATCCAAATTGTAAGGATTCCTTGTACACATTGAACCTGAAAAACAAATACACAAATAATCACTTTTTTTTTAAATGACAGACGATGAGCCAATGGGCTGCCGGAGCAGGGACAGAGAGGGAGCTGGGGGAGCTGAGCGATTAGAGGTGGGTTTCAGAAGCGAGGGGTAATTCTCAGGAGCTGGCAGTTTGAGTGATGGCAGCAGAGTCCTGCACAGAGGCTTTTATGAGGTGCTTACCTCTCGCTCTGCAGCTCTAAATGCTATAGATCACATATATATCAGCACTGCTTCACGCTTACCACCATTCTGCTCGCCAGATTGGTCCACATCATTAAACGGGAGAATAAAATACAATTAAGAGGTGGCAAGGGGAGGAGAGGATAGCCCAGATGATTGGATAAGGTTCATTTCTGGTCATTTGACTCTGATCCAGTACATGCACCAGCTCTTCCCTCCTTCCACAGGGACTGGTGCCAACGCTCGATGTCTTTTATGGAACTGAGTTCACAAAAATGTAATATCTGTTATCTATTATTGATTTTATGTTCCCAATTGTCTCTGTTTATGGTCTTGTTGTTTATTGCGTGTTGTTTATGTGCTAGTATGTTTAACAAAATGTGAATAAGCCTATCTTCATTATGGATATAAATATGAATTCATGGTGGGTTTAAACATGAAATGATACTGTCTTGTCAGCATGAAAGACAAATCTGGCTTGGTGCTCATCCAAAGCAAGTTTCCCCTTAAAAGGAAACTGGTTTTGAGCACAAAGGCCAGTTTACCCATCACGGCGAGAACGGCTCAGTCTGTGCAAACACTTTCATAGCGTCCTCCGTGGCTGGAGATGAGCCGTGTGAAGTCGGGAGAAGCCTCGAAACAACAACAGGGTTATCACAGCTTGGGTTTGATAGGTATAAATATTTAATGGAACCCTCCAGTGCGTTTGAAAGATGTGGGTCTTTACCATGTATGAAGGGGCTAGAGAAAAAGATACTGCAGTGTTGATTTGGATTAAGGGATTTGGAGAATCAAGCAAGTTTTGGGGGCTGCGGATATATAAGGGAATAATATGATCTTTATGGTAAAGTAAAGTTTAAACACTTTTGCTACACCATCTATATTCTTAAATCTAATTATATAAATGTTCTTTAAGATCTTTCACAGACTCAAAGATGTATTTGAGAAAGGTGTAAAATGTAAAATGACAGTATTCTAGATATTATGTATATTATTTTGCATAATAAAACCTTTTTGACCACATAGGATTTATAATACTATGAAACTACAAATGTCATATAGACAATTAAAAATCGGACCTCTGTTTTGTGGTCACGTGCCACCTCTTAATAGACTATTTATGTATTACTATTCAAATTGATAACATTTTATATAATTAATTATTGTATAAAGTCATATTTTATGAAAAATACCTTTTAAGTGACATTAAGCTCGAATAATTTGTTGTCTTGTTCAGGGTCGTCTGTTTTTGAAGCACACCACATGAGGGCAGTGTGTACCTGAACTACGAGAGCGAGAGAGAGACTAACAAAGAGAGAGATAATTAAAGAGAGGAAGATAGATTTGTGTTTCCATGACTTCGGAGGACATTGCATTGACTTACTCATCTCATTCATTAACCTACTCTAACCTCTGACACCCTTAACCTTTACCTAGGCTTATTAACCTTATACCTTAATCTTAAAACATATCTTTACATTATAAACAAGGCACAACGCATTTTAATGATGTAAAGTTAGGAAGTAAACAGCTAATCAACTGCATAAAAGTCGTAATTTTAAATGCAAATATTTGACCCTCATCCTCATACTGTTGCTTTGCATCTCTTTCCTTTGTAGCATGAACACAACTTACAGTATTCTGATGTTACCAAACCTTTGGTTGAGGACAGAGACAAAGAAAATGTGACACTTCAGTTTTTATCATGACATTTTTCAAAGGGAACTGATGTAGAAATACAGAAATACGACAATAACACAATACCCAACAAAACAGATTCCATTGTGTGATGGAAGTGCTAAAGATGGTTTCAATAAAAGGACACTGCATATTGAATTCATTTTTATATGTCTTTTTTTATTAAAACAATAAACATCCAAAGTGTTAGAGAGAGGAATAAAAGCACACAAAGAGTTAGGCAACTGGAACGTTTCATTATGAACTCAACAGTGCTCTGCAAGATAAGAGTTGTCAGTGTATAGTAACATCATGAATTATAAAATTCAAACTATAACAAAAGAATCAAATACATTGTTGAGGGTGATCTCTGGAACACTGCTGCTGCTGCTATTTGGGATATTTAGTCATTTATCTATCAGTACAAACATCATTATTATGAATATTATTCAATCCAAATTATACAAAAAGCACAAGAGATGACTAACAGATGTTTAAAGTGGAAATACAGCCAGGAGTAATTTCAAAACGCCCAATGTTTATGGGACGTATTAGCTCTACGGACACTGAGATAATAGTGCGAGAAGAATCACGTTTTGCTTTTTACAACGCAGAAGCTGGTTTACTGAAATCCCCTCATTTAACTTAAATTATCATAATGTAAAAAGCTTAATCAGAAAATGAGCTCTTCAAGTACACTTCCAAAAATGTTGCCGATCGGTATTCCATGTTGTTTTGGTAGATTTTTGTGAACAGAGATTAGAGACCCACACATTTCAATCCTGTTCTATATACTGTCGTCAGAAACACCTTATTCAGCGTCGTCTGCAGTTTGTGAAAAGCTTAAAAAAACATTTTGACGAATACTGATGTAATAGAATTTGAAATCATTGACAGAAAAAACAGACCAGAAGAGATAAAAACAACACTTTATGGATTTGGTTACCCAGACGGACGTGTTTCTCTTCTGAATGTGTTCAATAATGATCTGGTTGCAAAGTAAACATCAGATCAGAAAAATGTGGACCATGGTCTGGTAGGTTGTGTTATATATGTGTGGTGATGGCAGCACACAGTCCTGAATCCCACCTGTGATTCCATGAGAGGCTCAGGCTCACAAAGCTACTGCTCAAACACGGCAGGGCTCTTAAATAACTGTTAACATTTGATCATCTGCAAAGACAAGCTGTTGTTCGTCGTGAAGCGATAATGACTCTGCAGCACGTGAAAACAGGGGGTGGGTGGGGTGAGTTTGGACTGTAATTATCAAATAAAGTTTGAACTTTTTTTGGGGCAAAACAAAAGCATTAAGCGTTCTGTTGACAGTCTGAAGGAGCGTTGTACACCTCTCGTCCCGCCCTCCGATCGATGCATGGTCCCCAGAGGACACACCAGAGCACAACAACCCCCCAAAACATTAAAATGTTAACACTGTTAACAAATAGTAATAATATTAAAGATTTTTAAAAAGAATAAAATCTGGAATCCTTCTTCTGTACAGCGACCGGTGACAGGTGAAACCCCACCCAGCCCAGTTGGATTTGGCAGTGGTCTAACACTTGTGCTTCATGGCAAGCTGTAGAAAGATTGGGGTGTGGGGTGGAGGATAATACCGTTAGTAATACAAGGAGACAGTTTACAAGTGAAGTAAAAAGCTTGAAATAATGAGCAGATACAACAGGCTGAACACTGTCGTCCACAGTGAAAACAAGAAAATGAACGATAAATGAGGAAATGTGCTTTCCAATCTAGATTAGATGACTGTAGAACTCATCCACAGAATAATTCAAAGCTGTTAGCAGAGGTACTGCTGGAAGGCAGGCAGGGGTCCTGGTGTTTTTCTTTTCAGGCGATGACGAGTCAGGTTCATTTATCTCATTAACAAGGGTTCTAATGGGTCCTGGCTGATGGGTCGTTAGAGAGACGACCGGGGACACCAAGACTAATACAGAGCTACAGGGGACATTAAGGATGGAAAACACACAAACACACACACACACGGCCGTGTCTCCATGACTTCAAAGGACATCACATAGACTTACATTGAACTTAAAGGTCCAGTGTGTAAGATTTAGGTGAAAGGGATCTATTGACAGAAATTTAATATAAAATAATTCTACTGAAGTTTCATGAGGGTTTTTCATCTAAACTATACAACTTGGTGTTTTATTTACCCTACAATGGTCTCTTTATATTGAAGAACATGCAACTTCACCATTAGATGTCATTAGATTCTAGACACTGCAACTTTAACCTTAGCTACTACCTCAACCTTATCTTAAAAAATGTTTCTCTTAAAATGCACATTATTGTGGCTTTTTTTCTTCATTAAATCGACAAGTTCCCGTAAAGTGAGTGTTTAAACAGATTTAGGTCCTCACAATATGAGTAATACCAGGGCCACACACGTACACACACACACACACACCGTAAGGGGTATGCTGTAGTAGAATGAGGAGAATTGAATTCTACATACTGAACAAGTGGGGGCAGCAGAGCAGCGTGCAGAAATGTTGATTAAACCTGAGCAGCTAAATCGCCAGCTGTCATGCAGTGAGGTGCAGTGAGGGAATTACAGGAGTGAACAAAGAAGAAGAAGCAAGGTGACCCCCTGTCACAGCACTTCAGATGCACTTGGCATTGATTTAAAGTTACGGTATGTGTAGAGGTCCACTTTAAACACATGCAGATGACGCGAGTTGCAGAGAAACTCAAATCCTTCATAAAACATCCTGTCAAGCCAAAGTCATTCTCAAACAGAATCCAGAGAAAGTGCAGGAGTTAGTTTGTTGATTCCCACAGGATTGACCTCTTTACCCATTTCTATTGCCTTTAACAGAAGGCGTCAGACATGCAGCGGTATGCGTTTGATATTAATATGCAGGATAAATGATAAGCTATAAAAGAAATTATAAGAAAAAGAAGCTAATGGCAGCAAGTGAAATGAGATGCGCAGACAATCGAGTGATTCTCCGTGGGGGGGTCCTAGTGTTGTTTTCTCCAGAAACCTCAGCAGCCGAGACATATTTCTCTGCTTATCACAGCTTTTGTAATTCATCACAGTGGGGAAGCTCATCTGTGAACAGTAAGAGCCGCGCAAGGCTCCTCAAATGTCTTTCAATTATCCCTCCATTACTGGTGCGGCGTTATGTATGATGGGAGTTTGTTTCAGACGATGGACGACGATCTTAGCGACAGGAGAAATACTGAAGCAGGGCACATCAATGTGTCATTGAAGAAAACAACAATAAAAACAACAATGAAGAAGTTTCAGATGTTCAGACGATGTTGCTCGCTGATCGAGTCGGGGAAAACAATGTTTTAGGGGGATGGAGGGGAGGGGGGATATCTCTCTTTCTTTCTTTTTTTTTAAGATCTTGAAGTTTAGGGAAATATAAGTGATTTACAACGCAAACCAAATGTTTAATTTATCTTATCTGTATCTGCTTCAGAGGCGGAGATGTAAACATTGAGTATTCTTTCAGCTCTCCAGAAGCCACTTCAGGTTCTAGGGGGGCGTTTTCAAACTATTTTATTCTGCACCTTAGGTCTTAATGGGTTATGATAAATGTTCATCTTTTAGCCGAAACAGAATAATCTTTCCATACACATGCACTCACCTTGTGTGCGGTGACAGAAAACTGTTCAGCACTGTTCATCATGTCGGCGGTCCTCTCCTCGGTCCGACCCAGTCGCTCACCGCGCTCATTCAGGGCCTGGCTGGCTTTCTGCACAGCACTCGTCACGGTGTCGGCGGCTGAGTGGAGAATACTGTTACCTGCAGATAGCAGAGGGGGGCCAGGGAGAAGAGCAGATGGGCAAAGGGAATCAGGAAAGTGAAAGAGAGAAGACAAAAAGGAAGGAGATTATCAGTCCTTTGATCAATAAAGGGGAGGGGCTGTGAAAAGTGAGCGTGTGACATTAGACGGCCGTCGTCCAATCAGTGACCCAGGGTATGACTGTTAATGGTGGAGGACTCAGACATGAAAAAGTAAATGGCTTTCCATCAGGGCCAATGAGGGAAGTTGGCTAATGACTTTTCTTCAAAGCCGATTTACTCCAAGGAAAGAGCAAGTGAAATTAACCTTTTCAAACTTAAAGGAAGATAACGGCGACACATGCAACGCCGGATTTAAAGTCTCTCTAAACGAGACGATGTCCTTTCTGTTGACATTCAGCCAGCTCTGTGATTGTTCTTCTCTATTCCAACCTGAAGTGCAACACAGAGAGGACGTGTGTGGGCAGCCCTGGAGAGAGATCAGCAGTGGCTGTAAGAAGGAACACATCTTCAGAGAGCTGTGGCAGCCCCGCGGATGTGTCTTCTGACAAGCCATTAATCCACCGCGTGTCAGGGGGTGCTGCTGATGTGCACTACGCTAACAACTCGACCAGGAGTAGCAATCTTCCTGCTGCTTTCTCTTTGTTGGTGAAACAGTTGCATTCTTTCAGTGGGATATACTCTGTCATTAACATAAATATATATATATATATAAATAAATGGACAAGAGGACAGGATGCCAGTGTGAGAAAATATCTGCAATATTCTGCAAGTTGTCACCTACTACTGATGGGATCTGCTATTTAGTTTGCCGGAGAGAGACGTCTCGAAAAGTCATTTTTAATTACAACAGAGTTCTCAATGATTAAAAATGAGATCAACACATAATAAATTCAAAACTTTTTTATTTGATAATGGCTGTCGCTGGATGCAAGCTACTAATAAGGTAAATTTACAAAAGTGAATAAAAAGCTTGATTGTGGGACAAAATTACTTTCAGCATGTCTTAAAGATTTGTTCCCGGTTATGGCAATTTATCCGCTGCTGTAAAAACACCAAATGGCATTTGTTATTAAGAGTGTGGATACCCCGCCCGGTCAAGCTGGGTCTAAGGCCTTCTACCTGATTTTTCTACAGTGTCCCCCCTTCACCCTATTTCTTCTTGATTTGGCCCGGTCTGAATTGTTAGCAAGAGGCAGCTGAAATGCCAAAAACCTAATTATGTTGTCTGCTCCTACAGACAATTTCCCCAAAAAAGTTGAAAAGTTTTCAAAATAATAAAGAAACTCACAAACACCAGGTGATGCGATAAGCCAGAGGAAACGATATTCCCAGATAAACAGTAAATGAGTTTGAGGAGAAGAACCAGACAGCGCAACAGCTTGAAGGCACTGACTGTATTAAGACCCGACAATCTTTTCCCACAGGAAACTACAATATAGTGAGTCTTTGTCCCGTAGCATCGATGCAGGTAGTGTGTGACAGGTAATTGGGACAGTTCCACTGCAGTGGGTTATAACACAGCCTCAAAAGCAGACGGCGAGGCCAGCTGCTTTTCTTTCACAGGAAAGTTAACTTGATAAAGTCAAAGCAATTTGGTGTAGACACACAAATGTGCAGCAGACGCACACAGATGGACACACTGCTCTTCTTACCCACGCACCAGAGGAAATGGAAACTCTGACATCAGCTAGTTTTTCCAGAGATTACAATAAATGAGCCACAGGTGCGAGAACACATCTGGACCAATGGTGAACTAAGCCTCACCCAATTAATAAATTTAAAACAAAACACCATAGTTAACGGTAAAATGACACTGTTACAACGTGGATGTAGTATTTAATTTATCAATCCAATTTGATCTGTATAGCCCATATTTACAAATCACAATTTGTCTCATAGGGCTCAACAAGGCCTGTGCTTTCTTACCTTTGAACTATGACACCATGAGCAAAGTTACGTAACCACAATACCTTGAAAACGAGGACTTCCAGATCACACACAACACATTCTTGCTCCGCTTCTGTGTGAGGGGGGGGGGATGAAGAAATATTTTCTCACAGTGGCTTTAGGTCTGCACTAGAAAGGTGACCTTTCCACCTTCAGACATATTCCTCTTAATCCTCTCCTCCTGGAGAGTAACCCAGGGAGCAATACTCTCCCCAGTGCAGCCTCTCCACACCCTTCACCCACAGAACATGTCTGCGCACCACTTTCCTTCTCTCTTTAGATCAGCGGTGGGCGGCAGCGTGGGCTCCCCCAGTGGAGAAGGTAATTACAGAAAAAAAAAGTGTGTGGGAGGGGTTTATGTTTTGCGGGGCCACCGCTGTGATCGGCTTTAGTGTGTCTCAACTTAAAAATGGTAAAAGATCAGCAAGCACTGTTATTAGTGGGGAGAACAGCAGGTCTTTTGTTTCACTTTGGGGATTCGCTGGTATTAATTCAGTCTTAGCTTTAATGAGGCAGGAGCTCACAGTTTGTCCCAGTATGACCCCTCTGCTGCACTGGTGAATCTAAAAGAGGAGCCCCCTTTCATCCACATACATTGTTGATCCATGACACACCTCTCTCAGAAATGCACAAGGAATTTTGTTGCCATACCCCATGATGTCCTCACAATAAACCAGGGTTTCTTCAACAATGGAGAATCAAGCAAAAAGGGGGAAGTTGTTTTTCCATCGACAAAATACTGTAGAAAATAGGAACTGGGGCCAAAGAAACATAACAAGGAAGAGGGAAAAATCATTCAACGTCAACTTGTCTCCTTTCCCAGTTCAGCTGTAGGCACGAGATTACAGAATACACTGCTGATGGATATCAACGTGCGGAAAATCCCAATCCATTTTCACCCCCGAGGCAAACAGGATGGTTAATTTCAAGAAGAAACACCTACACAAAGCAGATTCATGCAGATGATACAAGATGATGAAGTGCCTTTCATACTTTCACTCTGGCAGCATGCATGCTCATATCACCCCCAGTGCAGGGATACTGCTGTGGGGTGCAACGTGTGGGTGTTTGAAGAGAGAGAGTGTGTCTGTGTGTGTGTCTGTTTTACAATCATTTCCTTACATACTCATCTGCACTCCGACAAGTTCCATCACAACGTCTCCTTATTACCCAGAGATTACCAGAGGGCTTTAAGGCTACTGTTATTCACTCACAAGAAACACGGAGTGCTCAGTCAAGGATTTCTTTAAGTGATCGCAACCCCACTCAATCAGATCCAGGGTCCTTTGACTTTATAGTTTAAGTTTAAATGTGATTACCGGTATTTTAAACCAGGGCGTTCTCTTCCCCAGGTTTCTGCTCTCATGAGATCACTTGTTTTACGGGAGGTTTGTGTAATTTCAGTTCACAGAGAGGACATACAGCATGATTACATTATCCTCATGTTAAGTTGATGATCTGACTAATACAGTTGAGTGCACACACAACAATATAACTCTAACTAAGTTAATGGTCACTTTTTAAACTCGTGTTTACATTTAGCTCAACCGTGTGTGGTCCATTAAACAACTACTTCCAGATATCTCTGTCTGGTGTTCATCTCATCGGCTTCACACTTGACATGTGTCTTGTTAAAGCCAGAAGGAAGTGCAGTGACGGATTTGGTGCAGTTGTGACACGTGATGTGTTCAATATTAACAAACTTTGAATAAACAGGCGAGCGGTGCTCTGTAGCAGCAGCGGCCGGGACGCATCAACTTAATTGTGATGCTGTTGATAACAGCCAGTCACATCAACAGCAACGACAACTGATTCCCCTGGGTTCTGCAAACTGAGTCGAGTGTCTATGAACTTTAAATAGACAGGTGAACGGCAGCGAGGGCGTGGGCTCAGGGCCCTGGAACAGGTCTTTACTGGTCTTTACTGGTCGGCTCAATTACTGCAGGTCGGGTTCAGCTTCACCACGGGCCAAGCAATCCACAGGCCCCTTCCAAACAGACACGCCTACAACGGGCAGCAGTGTACTGGTTAAAAATCAATGGCAGAATCACAAGTTACGGGACAAGTAGCCAGAAAAATACTGAAACTGAATAATACTTTTAAAAAGTATTAATTTATTTTGTGTGATGAGTGCATGAGCATCCAAACCGCAGCCTTAGTTGGAATTTTGGAGTGTTATTGTGATAAAATAACTTGTTTCCATATATTTTGGGTGGATGAATGAAGCTGGCGGTAAATAAATCGATCATGGATGCATCAAGGTTCTTTTTATGCTTTTGTAGACTGATATTTAACACGATTTCTTATATGACGACATCAAAAACCTTAGAAAACATAATTTCAATCTAACTTACATATAGTCCTTAATTTATCATGCGTAAGATGTTTTTCTATTTCATTAAATACTACAAAGTAAAGTTCAAGTATCATATTTTCAGATGGATTATGTATAAAATAAGAAAAAAACAGAGCAGGCTATTTTAATGTTCACATGGGTCATGCTGCTCCCTCTACAAGAGAACCCCCGGCAGCAGTTGAATTCATGCAAATCCTGACATTACATTACCTCCATCAGCATATGATGAAACTATAGCAGAGGTTCCAGGGAGGTCACCTCCCTCTGGCAATCCTGATACACACCTAGTATTTCTCCCTGGTCTCTTATCCAATCACTTTCCTTCACATAATTCCTGCAGTTATTCCCCTTACAGTTAATTCACTCTTTCGATGGTCACCCACTAAACACCTTTCAAAGAGGGCAGTTCCAGTAACACCTTTCTTCCACCATGAGGTATATTATATCCGTAAGTACATCTTACTGTATATGTCTCATAAACATTAAATCAGAGTCTACTAGGCAGCACAATGCTGAACGTTCTCCTTCCCACCTCTGCAGGACCTAAACTAGTCGAACATTCGTCATCCGCATATAAACTCGGTTGTTAATATAAAATGTGTGAATCAATGTTGAGCTTCAGACAAATGATCCTATTATAACCAGTAATAAAGCTGTTAGCGCGGAGGCCCCATTACCTTCCTGGCCCCTCGGGCATGATCCACATTTGATTCACTTCTAGTACACTTGTTATTGCATTATTATTTTGGACGTGTAGCAACCGAATGACACCTTCAATCTCTTCAAACTGGGAAACAAGCAAGGAGATCAATCTGCCGCTGACACTTTTCTGTTAGACGGAAGGTTCGGGCCTTTCTTCCTCGAGTTGGCCTTTTGATTAGTCATACTGGTTAAAAGGCATCAGCCAGGCCCTGATGGAACAAACATGGAACACTCTGTGTTGAATGCACCTCAGCACTGACAGAATAGCAGCTACTAGGTATTAATGAAGAGAAACCACAGTTAACAGAGCAGATAACATCTGCATCATATGATACACTGATATCCATCACTAGAGTCTTTACTGAGCTTCAATATTATATATTTTAAATTATATCAGGAAATATAGAGAAGTAAGAAACCATTCAATCAACCTTGTATCAAAGTGTGAATACCTCTGCACATTCAGTGAGGAAGGAGCACAACTCACAAAGCCTTTTAATGGAAACTTAAATTCCCTTTCAGCAGTGATAACACACACACACACATACACGCACACAAACACACTCACATACAAATAAACACATACATACACACAAATGGTGACCCTTTTCTCACTTGGAGCACACAAAGAGAATCTGTGTGTGGGGGGAGTTCATTTAGAAATGGAACTTTGCAGAATGACCCAATTTATTTATAGTAAGACATTCAAATGTTTCTTATTTTACTAATTAACATCTTGCTGCTGCTAATCTCAGATGGGAATCGGGTGCCCCTTGTACATATCTCCCTTCAGAGGAACTCAACACTTGATAGAGGGAGAGATTATTTGTTTAATTTATAGAATTCATCATGTTTTAGTAAGGAAATCATTAAGTCCAAGTTGTTTTGTAAACCATCTTCTTACCTTGTCTTAGCAGATGCCCGTTGCGGGAAACAAATTCTTTCCTCTTTCTGTTCAAATAGACCTTGCAACGGAAAATGACTGAATCTACAGCTCGGTCTTCTGCGGTGAGAAAATATTAACAGTCATGGTCAGATTGGATGTTTACAACAGGATATGGTTTTGTAATTAGTCCAGACGGGTTAAATGTTTTGGGATATGAAACCACAAGTTAAAGGGTTCAGTTCTTTGTCATTTTAATGCATCTGTTAAACTGGTCACTGTTATATAATTTATCTGTTGGGTAAAATGTTGACTGCAAAGTGAAACGTGTGTTAATGGTTATTTTATGTTCAGGAACTATAACTAGTGAGTCAAAAATCCACTTTATGCTTGTTCACAACACACTGAAGTAGTCTTAAGCAAAACAAGAATGTCCATGACAAGTTTGCCTCAAGTTGCAGATTTACAAGCATCCACTTATCTTTCCAGAATTCAATTTCAACCTTGAATCTAACATGTTTTATTGAAGTTGCTTTGCCTATCCAAATGAAATGCCTTATGTTCTAATATATATATTCACATTTGATAGTCAATGAGCTATTTAGATTTTGATGTTTGAATGAGATGCTTATAGAATAGTCTAGTTCATCAGAAAACACCGTTTTACACAGCTGTGTCTTCAGCTGAATCACGTTAATATCGGAATATTGGCGTCAAACTGTCCATGTAAACAATCAGTGATGAATCACATTGACTACATGGCCGTTGCTTGCAGTCTATTATCATTTTCAACTGAAGATTGACAGGATCTCGTGGAGTCAGCCTGGGAAAACGGATCGAGATGAGGCGTGTGAAGAACCGAGCTGCTGGCACCGAGGACATTGTCAAGTTTTAACATCCCCAGTTCAGACATGTATGAAACCGAGTCCCGTCCTGAGATATCTGTCACTTGGCAGTAACCTCCGCTACATTAATCATGTGCTTCTAAACTTGAATGACAACACATGTTTGTCTTCAAGGGGCGTTCAACTTTGCACTGATTTGCACATCCTAATTTCTCTCTTCTGAATTAACCGTGTATTTGGTTATATTTTCATGCGACTGCCATCCCGGGATGTTTTTTTTTGCAGGTAGAGTCTCCCACAGTTATGGTCCCACACCTGAGCAGCGTCATGAGTTTTGTTTTGCACTGGTGTGAGACTTAAACTGGAGTGGACACAAATGGCTTCAGGGCTGGAATCCTCACTGTTCTTCTTGTCACAAAGTGCGGGGGGGGGACTGTCAACTGTCTCATGCATAGCTTCCTCCAAACACACACACTGGGATCCAGGAGTTTATTATCAGATCATCACCCTGAAGGATTTCCAGCATGGTGTCAATAGCTAGATCAATAGATGATGCTACAGACCCTGTTTCATGGACCTTAAACGTGTATTTTTAAAATGACATTTTAGTGGGTAAATGTATCGATGTATTAAAAGGCTGTGCTATGTGCCTGATAATCCTCTATGACCTGTTCAGTTAAAATAACAGTGTAAGTGTAATTTTCAGATCTACTGGAGGCGTTTGGATGATGTGGAACATTTACACTGAATAATCCCTCCCACTCTGAAGACCCCCTGGGTTCCGTGCTCTCCCCGACCCCACTTCCTTACCACCTACACATTAACAGGCCACATTATGCACCAGGGGTACGTAGTCTCACATGGTCGGGGTTTGTGGAGTAGGAGGGAGGTCAAGGCAACGTAACAGGATAAGAAGGAGAGGCAGCATCTCTATCATGAATGGTCAGAGAGTGGGATCCCACACACAGGCTAAGGAAAGGAGCGAAAGCAGATTTGACGGTAATTATAGTACCACACACACTCTACTAATTTATAGACCATACAATATATTTTCCAGATTTACTCTATATTAGAGGTTACTTTTTTCCTCATTATTTTTTAGACCTATATCTAAGGTGTTGTAAATACTGTATTAAAAGTATTTAACATATTTTTGGTTAAATTGTTTTCTAAATATATTGTATTATAATGCACATTTTTACATCTTATTTTACACATAGTTACATATATTTCTTTTGTCTTTGTATCCTAAGATGTAAATAAAATATTTCTCATTCAGGATTTGAATGATACAATATACTTTCCAAAGCTGAGGCATCACCCAGAAATCCCTTAAAAAAAATTGTTTGGCCTAAAGAGTGACAACTTTAACAAAAGTGCACATTTTTTATATCAATTATTATAAATACTACACTTTTCTCACAATAAAATGTAATTTTTTTGTGATACAGTCAAATGTTTTTTAAATCTGGTAAAGCAAACATTTTCTTTTCTATATCCGGTAATTGATTCCTGTATGTCGGGCAGATGGACAACCTGCAGGCGGTTATGGGGTTTCCATAAATAATGCCATGAATAATACAACAGGTTTGACTGGTGCTCACAGATGAGGCGTGGGTAAACAGATCAATATCTGATCAAGCCACGCAGCATGCTGCCGTCTCTACTGGGTTGCACTGCAGCAAAAAAACAAGACAACTCTTCAACCTACCAGGTAAACAAATCCTTTGCAGCCAGGATCAGGATATCACCAATTATGTGGTTTTACTTTGACATTCCACCCGTCCGACATGTTTGGGAACTGGTTGTGTTTGGACTTGTTGGCTCAGCGTGTCTCCAATAACTCGTCGGGCATGAAATCAATGTTGTTTTCATGGGGAGAGGTTAGCTTTCGACTTTTGACTGTTTCTCCTCAGTCTCACAGATTAAATATCAGTGTCAGATGATGATTAAGGGACTGTTACAGCACTCCAATGTTATTCTAAAGGGTGGAAACCGATCAAAATGAATGAGTCTCACACTTCAGACACACACAAGGCGAAATATTAAAGTCACATCGATTAGAGAATAATTATTGCTTAGTGCTGTATTTTCTCTGTGCTGTAAAACCAGTCGATCTGTGCCAACCTGGGCTTTGAGTCGCCACTGATGCATTTTGTTAGACATCCTCGTCGACCTCACTTTGACAGAGCGCTCAACAGATGCTGTGTACGAGCGAGTAAGCATTTTAATATGCATTTTCATACGCAGCAGCAGGTGCCGGTTGTCATCGTGCATAATCAGATTCGGGCTGGCTTACAGCACAGTGTGACAGCAGTGAGTCTGTCACTGCAGAGCCACCGTGTTATCAACAGGGATATCAACCGGGGGGGGGCTTTTTAAACGCTCTTACCCCCCAGCAGTTTGGACTGACAGTTGATGAACTCTGGTTTCCGTGCCGAGCAGTAGCGCTGGCAGGTGTGGTGGAGGATCTGGATGAAGGTGCACTTCTCTCCTGCTGAGCCGGCGACCCACTGGTCGAAGGCATTTTCAAACATCATGTCAAACTCGGGACAGTCCTAGGAGAGAGAAAAACAGTGAGAGGGCAGGGAAAGATATTGAGTGTCTACGGATCCTCGAGGCAACTAATCAACTAAATGAATACCAGTGGCTGAGAGGGAGTCAAAGGGACGTACTTTGTTGGGGTCGATGCCGTTGATCTGCCGTAGCTGGTCAATTGTCCACTGTGACCTTTTTATGAAGGCAGAGGATCCTTGAAACTGCTTCACCTTGGTGATGGATAAGTGGGAAGGTTTCTTATTCGTCACTGTGGAAACAAAAGCAAGAAAACACACCTCGTAAAAAATGCTGCAGCAAGATAACACACCTACATTGAATTCCAGAGAACAAGGTCTTTGTGTAACTTCTTCAAATAACAGGCAGATGTTTAGATCAGGATGAATGTGATAGTTTGAGTCACGAGATGAGGATTGTTAAGAGTCACACAAAAAGGAATCAGCTTCTTTCTGTGGGCGGCAGACACAACGGGATCCATAAACAATGGACAATTCAGTTTTGGTGCCAATATCAACAAAGACCCTGATACCATTTTTTCATGAGAACACAGAGCCCAGCCATGAAAAGACAAAATCTTTACACGTGGATTTGGCTTTTGTTGTTACTCTGTCAAACTGCTATAATCATATATATGTTGTGTGATGAATATCTGTTGTAGTTCAGCTAAGTAAAGCAAATATTTCTACACAACTGGTTTGAAGAACACAAACACTTGTATTGCTCCTGTCTTAGCACAAATAGCAGAGTGGTTTTATACGGTGCTGGGCAGAACTCATTAATCTCCACACAAGTGATGTATTTCCTCTGCTGCACTGCTGACTGAATCTTAAGTGGGTAACAAATTACACATTCAAGCATCGAGGAACTGGCTTTAAACAACTCACTAATGACAACAACAAACTGGGGTGAAACATTGTGTTTCCATTAAAATTATTAGGTATTGCAAAGGTTTAATCAGTTGGTGCGTTCCCAAGTTGTTCAAACATTAGGTGAGTATTTTGTGCGTTTCAGGAAAAAAAATTCAGCAAAAGGTAGACAATCTTGCTGACAGATCAGAAAAAATATACGTTTATATATAGTAAACAATTTGAAGGGAAATTGCTGTTCCTTGAAAAGCCATCGAATGGAATTTGCTGTTTTTGTGACATGTCATACATGATTTTTTTATATGATATAATAACTGTTACTCCCTATTCTTAAATATCAGAAGCCATAAAGGGTTAAGAGAGGTCCCTTTGACCTTGACCTTTGACCATCGATCACCCAAATGTAATCAGTTCATCTCAGAGTCCAAGTGAACATTTGTACCTGGGATGTCGCGTTCACAGAACCAAAAATAAATAGGCCAATAAAGTGTCATATTCATGAATAACTAACCAGGGTATTCTTTAGCTGCCATAAACTTTCCTAGGATTTTTCACCTTCTGTCCACTGAACTCATCACTTCGTCCTCAACTTGGCCACTTGTGTCCTGGCCCTGAGTATCCATGCTCGACTCTTCCTATATAGATATGACCCCCGACCACGTGTTTACAGATCATCACGGCTCGCAGCTGGGTGTGTGTGCATCTGGACACTGAACCCTTTTGTCTTGCTCAGGGGCAACATGCTCCTGTGTTGCTTTTTTAACCCCGGCAGCGAACCTCTGCTTCCGCTCTCTCTCTCTCTCTCCAATATTTGCCGCTGTGTCATCTCAGACAGAAAGGGAAGTGTCCGGGTCACTTTCACTGCTGCTGCCCTACACTCTGCTTCTCATCTCCCCAAAGAAACACGGCCATCCTGCCAGCTGTCGTGTTTTAATTCGGCCTTTTGTTCAGGTTCGCTTTGTGAAGGCTCCACCACACCCGTGATTGGATTTTGAAAAATATAGGTAGGGGGCTGAGTGTTACATCAGGTGATGCGTTCAGTAAGTGAGCTCCCCTGAGAGGAGGAATGTTTGGATTTTCTTTTGTGGATCCATTTAGACAGCTGCAGTTAATGCTGGAGGTGCTGCACCCAGGTTGCAGGTTGGAACAGACAAAGGCAGACAGATACAGTACAGGCAGACTGGCAGATGGTTCTTTTTTGATTCTCTTCTTTGATGATTTATTTGTATTCAAGCCGACAGCCACAGCCATGACAAACAAGTGAAGGGAGTGATCAGAGCTGTCTCGGGTCACACAGTAGGCTAATAGAAGAAAGACGATGACAGCTGCATGTAATGAACCGGTGCGTTGAAGGAAAGACGTCCCGGAAACTGAGGTCAAGGAATTTGCAGCAAGAATAACTTGTCTTTAAGCCACATTCATGGCAGGTGATTGACTAATGCACAGAACTACACTGTCTGAAACGATTTGGTAGAAAGCGGTTGGTAGCTGAGAGGTAAAAGACACGAGAGAGAATTCAACAAGAAACCATCTTTCTCTTAGATGCGAGCCTCATTTCAAACTTATCCTTCCAGAATCATCCTACTACCAAACTGTACAGGGCTGAGAATCTGGGAAAATCTAACACAATGCATTTACGTTAAATTGCTGCAGCCACAATTACAAATAGTTAATATTTGGTATTTTTGTATAATAAAATCGACCAATTGTTTAAGCCTAGCACGTGTCAGCTATTTGATAATGATGTGATCTGCCATCCAAGCCAAATATGCCAGGCTGCATACTGAAACTAGAATTACTGCCACCAACAAGTTAAATCTGCATGTACTTCTTTTCTAGACTGATGCCTTTGACCACTTACACCTAAAGAAATACATTTTTGGTTTTGAAGACAAAATCTGAAAGAATTCCGAACTGAAATTCTGTACCAAATTTGAAGATTCTTTCTGGAAATTGTTTAACGCCCCAGCAATCAATCATCAATCAATCAAATTTTATTTGTATAGCCCATATTCACAAATTACATTCATCTCATAGGGCTTTAACAGGGTGTGGCATCCTCTGTCCTTAACCCTCAGCAAGAGTGAGGAAAAACGACTAAAAACCATTTTAACAGGTAAAAATAAGTAGAAACCTCAGAGAGAGCCACATGTGAGGGATCCCTCTCCCAGGACGGACAGAAGTGCAATAGATGCCACGTGTAAAAACATTCATCATTAAAGTTTTTAGCGGCATTGATGCAGTCCCGCTGCAATCACAGTACGGAGGCATGAATACAAAAACAGTGATTTTACAATAAGCTGTACTCATGGTTTATTGGTTGTAATTCTGTTTTGCAACCTGGAGCATATTGTAGAACAGAATAGATGAAAAATAAATTCAGGATAATAAATGAGTGCAATTGAGAGAGGCTTTGAGAGAGACGTCGCTGCATTAGCATATTTACCACAGGCTCCGTGGTGAGCCTGCCTTTTGAAACAATTACACCGACTCCAGGATTAGAACAGTGGAGAACTGGCCTGAAACACAAGAAACTCATCACTGCTCACATGGGGAGAAATTATCACTGCCCAGTCAAACATATCTACTGGCACCAAACTTTAACATTTCTCTAAAACCTGACTACTAAACTCATCTACTATATATGTGTCTATATCTCCGTGGAAGTGACATGGCGGCTCAAGGACAGAGCTAAATTGTCAACCCATCATCACTGAGGTCTTAATCAAAGTGCCAGACACAACTTCCAGAGCCTCGGAAATCTATTTCATATTCAGGGTTTAACTCCCACCTTGTCTGAGTAGCTTCCCCGGCATGTTGGTCAATTACTGAAAGTTAGGAGAGCTCGCCTTATTGAAACAGCAATCAGAGATGAGTATGTGAGGAAAAAATGTGCCCTGAAATTAAACCTCATGTCGAGTGAGTGCAGAGGAAGAACCCATAATATTTGGGAGCACATCTAATCTAGATATAGTGGTCCTGTTTTTTTTAAATACTTTTTCTGACCGTTACCAAGGGAACGATGCTTGGATTTTAACAAAAAAAACATATTCTTCCTCAATGGGGATTATGATTTGATGATTTGCATTGTTTTATTATAGTGGTCACAATCCTAATATTAAAAAAATGTCATATTGAGATTGGGATTCACCGAACAAAGTTTGAACTCTTCTACAAAATAAAGATACAAAGACGTATTTTCTCTTTTTGTTCATTAACTGAATGGATAGAATTGGATAGGATAGAACTCTTGATTTCACGATACTAACATGTAATAAACTCGAGAATGATAAAACACGAGTTATTGCTACATCATGTATGAAACAAGCCAAAGCCAGGGCCATTGTTTCCATGAGGGCCGGCTGTCAGAGGAAGGCCACGCTGGGGTTCCTGTCCTGCTCCTTTCTCATGCTCCGATGGTGACATGCTCTCACTTCCTCCAGTGGATCGGTCGCTTGTTGTGCTTGGCTGTGAAAGAGCTCTGCTCCCTGAAGGAAAAACCCAAACTGTACCATTCACATACTGTGGCCGCCACACATGAAAAAGCATTCTCAGGGTCAGCTTTGCCCTGAGGGGAATGTTCTAATACTTGTGGAAGTTACGAGAGAAATGTGAGCACCGGGGGCGATTTCTGGCAAAAACAGTACTGACACAAATGATCATGTGAGAAGCGTGCAGGGTGTCGATTCTGAATGCATACAAGAATTTTTGGAAATGTTGAATTAAACACTGTGAAAACATGGATCATCTGGAACAACTGTGGAATGTATGGAGAAGTATCTGAGCTTGCCAGCAACACAGTGAAAAGCTAATAAAATCTGAAGCAGGACCACCCACACGGGCAAAACATTAATAACTTCCTGTCCCTCGTATGATACAACTTAATCCTCATAGTCAACACTGACGCTTATCAAAAAAATTCTACTTACCCCAGCTATAAATATGATATGCATCAACATTTTCGTGCCATCCGAGCGGAGATATGAAAATCCCCTACCAGGGAATAACAATAGATCACATCAGATATGGAGGATGACGTGTCGTTGTGCTGGTGGGGAAGTACAGTGCTGCTCTTGGAATCACTGGTTGTTTCAAGTTTTACCAAATTAAAAATGTACCAGATATTTTATTTGTATGACAAGTTCTGATAACAGTTTAAAAAAATACCCTGTTTACTCAAGCTTTAAAAGATAAAAGTATGTTTTCTCATCTGCCCTATACTTCCTTTTACAGCCTCTATCTCAACCATGTGGGCTAATGATCTCTCGACAAATCAGACCTCTTCACTCAATGGGCCCCTTTGCTCTGACATTAAGTAGTCACAGTTGCCATGGTGATCTTATTTGCATGGCACAAAAGACACCTGAGAAGCAGAGGCTGAAACCGAGTCACTCTCATACAGGGAGAGAGAGAGAGAGAGAGAGAGAGAGAGAGAGAGAGAGAGAGAGAGAGAGAGAGAGAGATGAGAGAGAGAGAGAGAGAGAGGAGAGAGAGAGAGAGAGAGAGAGAGAGAGAGAGAGAGAGAGAGAGAGAGAGAGAGACGGGTTCACATGCGGCTCCGGGTTCGCCGCCTGTTCACAATTAACCTGCTTTTGAAGCCATTTGGATATTGTTAAGATAGTAGGAAATGTTAATGGACAAAGCGCTTGGCCACCAGATCTGTTGTACTGTAGTCTGTTTGGCTTGGCCCACGCTCTCCCTCCATTGTAAAATAGGAATGCTCTCGAGGGATAGATCATACGTGGTTGCACAAACTAAACAGATGAGGCCACATCAGTGAGTTTAGTGCAGAGTTCATGTGAGGAAAAGAGTTCGCACGACGCTTTCATCTCAGGCAAAGAATGTGTTTCTCACTTTGTGGATCACTGGAGTCGTTATCAGTAGAGTTGAGGCTCTTAGGAAGATGCATTCTGCTCATTTCATGTCCCCATCTCCTGAGGAAACAGCCTGAAAGGATCACCTGCATGTGGGCAACAGAATTTAAAACTCATCTTTTTTTTTACAAAGGACACTATCTTGCAAGGTAAACATCCGAACCGTTTCCCTTACAGGTTGAGTTCTGCAGCTTGTTATTAGCGCAGTCGTGGGAGAGCACGTCTAACCCTTTTCTCCGTCTGGGCCTATGATTACAGGTCTATTTTAAAGCTGCCCCCGCTCTGCTGGAGCAGGAGCACACTGTTATCTCCAGAAAGAAGCTGTCACTGGGATGAACCACAGCACTGGCTAGACTGGCAACAATAACAAAGGCCTCCACAGTCTATTCACTGGTTTGAGAACACAGTGGCTGCTGTGTACACGGCCTCGCGAGGCAGGATGGTGCAGAGGCAAGGCACCACAAGTAGAAAGGGAGTGTATATAGCATGGTGAATAATAGCTACAGACACCATTAGCTGAACACAACAGCAGAGTTACAATGGCGCAATGCACAGCTGCACAATACAACAATAAATTCTGTTCCAAGATAATAATACAATGCAATAAATCTGAGTTAGACAAGCTCTATTGTGTTGTATATATTTATTGATTTATCTTTATTAACTTTTAGTTGGACTGTCATAAAGTTCAGATAAATCCCAGATGCCTAAATATATTTTATCCATGAAATAGATTTTAGTCAGCAAGAAGCAGGCGGTAAATATCTGACTTTCACTTTAATCAAGATCAAACTGCCTTAGTTTTTAAGTTTGACAAACTCTTAACAGAAATAAAAAAAAAGTATTCCTTAAAATCTGAGCAAGACATTATAAGAAACGTTCATGTGTTTGGTGTTATGCCACCAATGAGTGTATTTGAACTTTTTAACTCAAAACAACAATCATGCACCACTGAGGTTACTGCTAATGGACTATAAGACCAGTTGTTGAAATCAAAATCTTCAAATTAAACAAAACTTATCTTGTGCATTTATATTTGAATTAACCTGTGAATGAAGCAGCATTGATAATCTCATGTTTAAGCTGTACACTAGTATGAAAACTAGTTTAGACTCAATGAGGATCTAGTGAACTTCAGTTCCTTCATCCGATCGTATTCAAACAGTCAGAATTCAAAACCCAAAATGATTTTGAGAGCATAGCTGCCTTTTTGCCTCAAGTCACATCTGTTATCCATCCAATTATAACACTCACCCAAGGACAACACATTAAAAGGATTCTGGAGGCTTGACGAATCGTGGGTGTCAGACATCCAAAACGAAAAACTCTCGTTTGAGACACCAGAGCTTTTTTAAGTTGAGTTCAAACCAAAGCAAATCAGATATCATTTAATTAAAA
Source organism: Pseudopleuronectes americanus (assembly GCA_038501795.1). Taxonomy (NCBI): domain Eukaryota; kingdom Metazoa; phylum Chordata; class Actinopteri; order Pleuronectiformes; family Pleuronectidae; genus Pseudopleuronectes; species Pseudopleuronectes americanus. Next base: position 16,675,109 of record CM076726.1, on the reverse strand, counting down.
ACTGTGTCGGCAGTGAAATATTCATCCGAGTTCCTGTTTCTGGTTTTACACATGTCTTTTACAGAGTCTACACTGAGGGAAATGAGCCAAAGGTAAGCAATCATGTTAAACATGTGGTAATTCTTTAATTCAGTTCCTACTTTATGCACAGTATCGTTTAACATTTGTGGTAATGCATGTATTAAAAACATTTTTTTCCCATTTAATTATAAAAACTAAACTCAGCTTAAATTGAATCAGAAAACTTTGTTCTCAGCTACTGAACTGTATCACTGTGAGACTATCTCAGCTACACTTCGGTTACCGGGGCGATAAAATGCTCTGTTGACAGTTTATGCTGAAATACAAACACGCAACTGATCACTGTGACATATACGGTTTCTAGGGACTTTAGGAAGGAATTTAATAAAAAGGTATTAAGCCTGCAGCCACTGATGTTTCCTGTGGAGCTGTAATAATCAGAACGGTAGTTTGTGAGAAGATGAAAAAAGAGGAGAAGGTTAAGAAGGAGAGGAGCCATTTAAACAGCTGTGGTACAGAGGTAAGATGGAGAGAATCTGTTGACTAAGTTTGCTAGTTGAAGACTTCGACCTCCACAGAGCAAAATAACCAATTCAACCAAATACAAAAATACAGGGTAGATTTAGTCTTATAGCCAGTGATAAACAAGTTCAGACCAACAAGCACAGAGTACATTTAATCACTATGAAAGATGAGCAATCAATCTTCCACGAAGAGAAGCAAAGGATAAAACTTCATCACCAGACGCGGAGGGAGAAAAACAATCACACTTTTCACAGAGTAAAGTTTCTCCGTCTCATCTTGCCTCCTGCTCCTGTGCACAACCGAGGAGGAAACACAGGCTCTATTGTGACGCCTGTATTCCACATGATGACCCGCTGGGCTCGTCCATCAGCCGGTGCCGGGTGAACTATTCAGGCTGGGCCCGAGTGCACATAGTAGACATTCCTCTGGAGCCGGAGCCCTTGGATACGGGGAAATATTTAATTTGACTGGGGCACTGACCTGAGGCTTCTCCCCTACTGGGAAACTATGGGAAGGAGTTAATACCTTTCTGCCTGTCTAGGCTCCCAAATGGCCAAGTACACTCTGAACAGATTGTGTTTTTCACGACTTCACCAATTACAAGTTTTTATGATTTAATAACGTCTTTATTGCTCATTGATCCACAACACTTAACTTCTATATTCCACTTTGCAGGGCAGAAGTGAGCAATAAAAAAAAAGGAAAAGTAAATATATGGATGTAAACTATCATCAGGTCATTAAATTCCACAGCACTAACTCAGCTTGGTGCGGAAAAAGAGGAAACGCATACAAAGCGCGTTGTATATACGTGTGAATACAAGAGGACCTGATAACAACCCAATCTGGATATCGTCACGCAACAGCTTAGGCCTGTATTTCAAACAGTCCTAACAAGGTGCATTCCACAACACTTACCTCTTCAGCATGATCTAAACTGATGAGCCCGGACCAGAAATCCTCCAACCGAAAAACAACCTCTGTGTCAAAGCCGGGTCACATAGAGTTTGACAGAACTTGTCAGTAATGTGCAGGTTTGGGTGGAGAGATGGATTTTGCATTCAGATGAAGCCAAATAAACGGGCGCTGTTCATGATCACAGAAGCACGCCCTCCCTGTTTTACCGTAATCCAGAGACATCTCTTTAGAAAGCACCTCGAAAACAACTCGTTCATTATGTCATTCTTCCGCTTTCCCTCGAACCCAACTGGGTGTAATACATCCCAATGCTCCATTATACACGGTCAGTTTGGAAACACAAGAGTACTCATCTATCGACTGGGTGGTCCGTGATGTTTGCAATCGAGGAAATGCAACCGACTCATCGACCGTGGCCCCTAATTTATCCATTACCCCCTTCTACTTTAAGTTGTTCATTGCAATTACCCAAACGTCTGGCGGAGTTGGATTGAATACCGGTGAGTCATCCCAGTTAATTCTACCTTAAGCTTTAAAAAGGGAAATCAAATGATGAATCAAAACATTGCATCTCAGGCGTCTTTCCAGATTTCCTGAGCCCATCTGTTCTGTTTTACACAAGGTTCGGTGAAGCACTGTCTGTTTGCAATATCGAAGGCGAGAGACACGGATTAAAATTACACGGACCTCTTCAAGCACTCAAGAATACATATCGCTCTTCGGTTTGAAACAAGCCTTAAGAAAGGAGACAGGTTTCATCGTTATAGTTGTGAGAGGTAAAGTCAGAGAACGATATATATATTTTCAGGGACGGCGGCGGCAGAAGACAGTTTCTGAATAGCACAGTAAAGGATCCATGTAGAACTCTGTTATACGGTGGTTTGTTCTTTCAGCTTTGATACACTGTTTACTTTTTACAGGATTAAGGCAAACACAAAAACATTGCTATTGCTATTTTTTATTTATTGCTGCCATTTCAAGGGACGTGCAATAGTCAAGAGGAAAACTCCTATAAAAAAGCACAATAACATCTAATAGTTGCGTGTGTGTGTGTGTGTGTGTGTAGATATTTGTGTGTATGCGTCAGTTATTGCACATGGGGCACATTCACAATTCTTATCACGTACCTTATAAACACACTTTCTCTGTATTGGAAGGAGATGTCAATATTTCATGTGGCGTAGATAGAAGTTTCGTTCAGTAAAAAGGAATTAAGTCAAACTCCTGCAGTCTAAAGCTCTAAATCTGCCTGAGAACTCACCTTTAAGTCATACTTACAATAACCATGCTCTCAGAAAACATGAGAATACATTTTCAAGGTTGATTAAAGATTGAACATTCACTGCTACAGCTGCCATGAAAACGTTCTACGAGCAACATTCGTGAAACAGCAGAAATTGCTTACGGATTACGACGTATGCATAATGTCAGGGCGGGTGGTGGATGTGGCATGTGACCCATGAGGGACGGTAAGTAGCAGTTATAAGTCTTCCTCACTGCCAACAGGCCCCTTAAGGACTTATCAGCAAGACCCCTCCTCCGGAAACTAGACCCCCAGCTCTGATCCAGCTTTCTGCTTTAGCGATCGTAGTCTCCTTTCCATTGACTATATCGATTGGTATTACACGTTGTTCCCATAAAATGCTTCCTTCAATTCAGTTAAAGTGCATCAGGGAGGTTTTTCCTTTGCAGGGTGCACAGTGTGATCAAGGTCTTGAAGCTAAATCAACTGAGCCACACATAACATTGAACAAAAGATGCATTTAGGTCATATAGGACTTTTCAACGAGGGTTTGGAGCTACTTCTGGCGATGCCACTATTCTGTGATGGATAAAATGAGCCTCCACCGACTAAAGCCCAGTTTCCTCCAGTTGTGCTTAATAAACTGCTCTTTTCACTATCTGAGCTATAAACTTTGCTGCCAAGACAAGTTGGCAAAGCTTTGCTCAAGGACTGGAAGAGTAGTCAGCTTAATGCCTTCTGCCAAAAACAAGAAAACCCATGTTACTCTTGGAAGTACTGGTAACTTACTTCATCTCTTATCTTGTTTTTGTAGCCTAAAGTCATATAATTTACAGTTTTGGAAAGTTTTCCAAAGTTTTGAAATGTCAGCTGTTTACTCCTGGTCAGTGTCTGTAATCTCAGCAGATTTCAAACTTTGGATCTGAGTGAAGGTTTGCGGGTGAACAAGCAAAACTTCCCCAAAAAGTCAAAGTTTCCCTGCAAGTGCCACATCCTGAGCTGAAGGTTCATCTCTGCAGGATCGGAGGGAGTTACAGTGCAACCAAAGTGTGACCAGAGCACAGAGAGAGGACTGATAAGGGCCCCTTGAGATCTGTCACAAAAACAAACACATACGCTGAAGGGGCACAGATTGCTATTCTGCCAGGATGGATCACCAACAGGCAGGAAAGGTTTCATCTGCTCCCTCAGTCAATGAGAGTCCATCTGGTCCTTCCATTAATCATGTAGCAGGAAGCGGGGAGATGCGAGAACAATATTAAACCGTGGTATCATTCTTCCTTTCCTTCCTTCTGTAGCAGGAAGTGTTCAGCGTCATTCTTTTGTCGTCCGTTTATCTTCAAAGTCGGAATTATTTTATCCAAACTAAAGAGCTCAATATTTAAATAACACCTTATTTGTTCTGATATCATCTCCCACTGATGCAAAAATAGATTTTCATCAATGTGCATGCTTTGTGTGTGTTTGGCCTCCCACTAGCACTCAGTGTGTATCGATACAGTGCTGTCAGGGAGCCCGGCAGGAGAGCTAAGACGTGCCCTTCATGTGAAATACCAGAGCGGAGCCCACCCAGGGCCTGACAGCGGAGGTCTCAACGGTAGACCACTGGAGCTCCTGCAGTGGGCTGTCACCAGGCCGGCCTCACAGCTGCCGAGATGCCACGGTGCCAGTCCACATCCTGTCTGACCTTTGAATCCTAAATAACGCTAAACTTCAAGTTGCCCGACACCTGCTAAGAACAAGTCACTTATGGAAGATGTGATCTTTATCTATCAATTACAAAGTTTTATGAAACTTTACAACTCCACTCTCTTAAAAAAATATTAATAATTATCGCAATATGATTTCATCAGTAGCAATGACTTATTTCAATATCTATCGATGCAATTATTATGTTTGCCTTTAAAACTAAAGAAATTATAATTATCGATAATTCGGGTAATATGACATTTTTTTCTTGCTCAGTTTCTACTCTCTTCTGGAGCTGTTGTCTTGTATTATATGGAGTAAGCCTTTATATTCCATTACTTATTAACAGTATTTAATTTGGTTACTTATTGTACTACATGTACTATTACTCTGAATTCTTAACACAAAGTTAAGGTGATACATTTGCACTGAATTTGACCTCAAAACAACTTATGTGCTCAATCCAGGCAGCATTAGGGGATGAGCAGGAGTGAGGAGGTGCTGGAGCCAAAAAATTGCATTTTTATGACAGATATATTCTGTATTCCAAGCAACAATGCTGCTGTGATAAAAATTATCATTTAGAAAACATTTTCCCCGGCTGTTATCCTTTGGCCGTGTTCCCACACTCTGCCGCAGAACTCTGCTCCTCAGTAAATCCATGCATCTGAGACTTTCATGAATGTTGCATTTTCAGATAAATAGAGGGATTTCATGTTCTGTCCAAATTCTAAAGCTTCACATTCCACCAGACTTTTTGCACTGCATTGTCACCTTGCTCAAATAAAGATTCTTTCTCCAACTTTGTGAAAAATTGGTGTTTGGGAGACATAGTTTCATCTTTATAGAAACACAAGGGAGGGATAATAGATGTACAACATGCATGGCTGCAGCCGTGTGGTCAGAGAGGACAGTCAGATTGACATAAAGGTCAAATTGAAATGAGAAATATCAAGACAAAGTGTTGACCTTCTGGTGATAACTGAGAGATGAACAATTTATAAAAACAGAGATTCTACGAATAACCAAAAACAAAATGTGCCAAAATATTCACAAATGACAGCAAAACTATAAAATACTAGTTAGCGATACTCAGTCTACACTACAGGTATTGATAAGTGACAGGAGCAGAGTTGACCGACAAAATGGAGGATTTGGTTTCACGGTAAAAGCTTTATTTGGCTTGAATTTCAGATTTAACCGTAGTGCCAATAGGTGACATCATTACATTAATGAGGCAATCTGCAAACTTTAATGAAGGCAGCAGTATTTAAACACTGTCCCGTTCACCTGGAATACAACTGGGAGTCACAGGTGTTATGTCAAGGTCACTTGTAAAATATCCACTATAATTGATTGCGCTAGTTTTCCACACTGTAGCATCTCCAGTATTCAGTAATTGTGACATTCATCAGGAGGCTATGAACTCCACTAGGATGTTTAGGTAGCTGTGTTTGCTTGATTGCAGTTAATCACTACAATTAGCCATACCTGCTTAATAATAACCTGATCAAATCAGTGTTCATTTAGCATATTTCTATTTCCTGTTTCCTGACAATGCAGCTTCTGGAGTTCATTTCAGTCCAGAAAGTTCTGTCTGACTTGCTCCAAGTTTGGAAGGCAGACCTCATAGTATCTCACGTCTTTCGATGCTCTGAGCTCTCCCATTGAATTTCTCAGTGGCAGTGCCTGAGTAAGGTGTGAGGCGGCGGGTGGGCAGCATATGGTGTTTCTTGGTGTCCTGGTGAGGTTCACGCCAGGCAGGAGCTACCCTGCAGGGAGTGTTGTCCATACAGAGGGGGACTCCAGCTGCTCCTCTAGGTGACCTTCATTACCACAATTAACATGCATGCCACTCACAGGCAAACAGAGCCGGACTGTAAGCATGGGCCGAGAGGAGAGGATGGACAAGGGACATGTCACCAATGAGTTGGGAGAAAATTAAATAATATATTGAAATAATCACAACAAAAAAGAGTTAATCAAAAACGTCGTTTCGATTGTTTCATTAACGGTAAATACCAGGTCAATAACCCTGTTTTATTCAAGTTAGGTCATGTGGTAATCACAAACATTACAGAATTACAATTTATCATTAGCTTATAGTGTATTATACTCTACCTACGTTTTTTTTCAAACCTGAAAGTTCAGCGCATGGTTCAAAACAAGGTTAATGTCTTTCATGCCCGTTTAGTTTTGGTTTCACATTGTAATTTATGGAGCAGACATAAGTCTTCTGTTTGATATACATACGTCCTGTCATCATCACACACGTGGGCCTAGACGGTCATGTGTCTGTCTGGCATCAGCGTGTTGTCAATATGGCTTTTATGTTCGTCAGGTTTTATCTGGTTTTACTATCCAAAAAAGTGTTCTCATATTGAAAAATGAACCGAACTCCTGCCAAGACCACTTCTTTCGGTCGGCCTAAGTTTAGGTTGGCAGCTATCACACATATTATCGTAGTTTGGACTGAACAAAAAGTCCCAGAGTCCAGTCAACAGGTCTTAAATGTCAGGTTTTGTGATGAAAAGTTGAAATCTGAGGCACAAGGCAATTTACTGCTTAGCACCACTTAATGTCTCCAACAGTCAATACAACAAACATATGCACACACTATGTAATTTACAGAAATTAGATGAGCTGTGCTTATGGAGCTGATGAGCCACGGCACAAATCAGTCATTACGCTCAAAAGTCAATGCCAGACTTAAAGTTAGATTATTCTAAAAGATCCACAGTCTTAGTTACAAACACTGTGCTCTGTGTCACCGAGAATAAAAACATCAATAAGGAGAACGGCTTTTCGTAAAACAGCTAATGACCACTTTATTCAGGAACTTCTGTTTGTTATTCTCAAACTAATCAATCGAAGACCACAGAGGCCAGACGAGGTGAAACCCAGGGGCCGTGACCTCCTTCCTCCCTCGGCTCCTCAACACAGACCCAATCATTTACATGCCTGACCGGGTCCCTCGATACTGAGGCAGGCCAAACCACAGCAATGCTTAATTGGTCAGTGAGCAGTCACGATATGTGATGACAGAAGAGCAGACCGGCCTCCAACAGTTCTTACTGATGGTTAAAGATTATCGAGGTTGCTAATAAGGGCGAGTTCCTCTGTGGATGTGCTTCAGTAATTTCAAGCTGACACATCAGGAAAAAATTGCCTATATTTGAGGGTACATACGACAAAACTAGAAAACAGCCATAAATTATCATAACTTATAACAGATATGAAATATAATCTATGTTTGAATAATAACTACTTCATTATTCATAGCCAATTCACATTCGAGGGTCAAAGACAACAGCACATGACAACAGATTTTTTAATGGACCACAATATGCTAATCGTGACCCGAGGTCATTTGACACACTTTTTAAAGCCTACTGTGTATGTTCTACTGTCCACTGACCTAAACCCACAGACCTTTATTGCCATGCTAATAAAAGCAGAGTCAATGTGAAACTGCAGTGGTGTTATTCGCTGACGGGAGCTTTGGCTTCCTGTCAACGAGACACCTCAGAGTCTTACTGCCTGTTTCCTCCATGAAGCTGTGAGTGACCACATGAACTAACACATCCGGTACAAAGGCAACGAGCATAAATCATGCAGTTCTTCTTCAACTGATCAATAGAGCTAAACAAAATCTGTTTACGACTTTTTGGTTAAATTAAATATGAATATTTTGATTTTCTCAAGTAACAAACCATCAGAAAACATGCACAGATGTTTATGCTAGGTTAGCATTTGTCTTTCTTAGGTTAGGATCTGGAGATAGCTCGATATTATGATGGATGAGAAATAAGCTGAGGGAGTCCTGTTTAAAAGAGTAAGGAGATAGAGACCAAACAGATGTTGAATATAAGGTAAAAGTTCAAAGACGTTAAAGTGAGGAAATCAAGACAGGGAAAGATGAACAGATAAAAGTTATGGGTGGGATTTCCTTTTTATCTGTTCAGCCCCCACGTGTTTGATTAGAATCATAGATTTAATGGAAGGATATACAGTAAACTTCATATGAACTTTTTATCAATTTACAAAACTAAGTGTAACAACAGCTGGGTTCAGGGTGAAGCTGAGGTAAAGTCCATCTCAAGATCCCTTCAGGAAAAAGTTCCTCAAATTCATATGTCACATAAAACCAGAAAACCAGCATGAGGTAATCAGCTTGTTGATTAAAAGGCATTTGCGAGGCAGTGTTGATTTTGTGAGTAGATGCATATCTGCTACAGAACTGTGTTTTTTTCAGTTTCTCTAGGTTTATAATCAAACAGACACATTTTTCGTTATCTGTAACTTCTTATCAGAAAAGGCCAAATTCAATCTGGTGTGCTTTTATTTTTTTGGCACCACTTTCAGCCTGTTGGTTGATTTTATGTCCATCGTGAAATGCCTTGATTATATAACATGTTGAAAAAATATTTCGCATTCCAAATAATTGTGCAAGATGATGACTCACACTTCAAATGTGATTATAGAAACTTTTCAAAGGGGGTATTCCGCTTTCAAGCTTTCAAAATGTATTAAACTATACCAATGAAAAAAGGGGATCATGTTCCAACTCCCCCCCCCCTTAGCAACTTACATTATTTGGTTAGAAGAAACAATAAGAAGCCAAGACCAGAAATCAGAGTCAATATAAATGTCTCATCTGTGACAAATGGGTAAACAAATGGGTCAGGAACAGGGATTTTCATCATTAAACGTTTAATTGTTAAACGACAATAAGAAAATTTACCAATTTTGAACTCTTAGTTAATCTGTTAAAAAATCCCTGGACATTATAACCACCTGAAGAGGTATTCGCCCCCGTGGGTCTCACATTTGACCCCACTCCCTGTGAGCATGTTGCGATATCTGAATAATAGCCAGTAGAAAAGCTGTTTGCTGACAACTTGTATGCAGTTTCCTTATATCCTCGAAGCTTTGTGTACTTAAGGTTCTCCTTCTCCGACTCAGAAATAATAACTCAAACAAAAAACTTTAAGTCCGTCCTGTGAGAGACCAACTTTACCTCAGGGCTCCAAAAGACTTACAGATGTCCTATTTTGAGCTATAAGTCAGTTTAGAGATTTTGTAACATCTGACATGTCCCTGTAAAATGTTTCACTGGGGTGAAAGTCAGCAGTTGCACACTCTCACCCCAGCCAGATGTCGTTTCCCCTTACTGTGAAAATAAAGCCACCCCTAGTTGGACTGTGGCTCATCCAATCAATCTCTTTCTGACTACCTGACTTGACCCTGACGCCGGTCAAGAGTTTTTACTGGCAAAGACTCTTCAGCCAGAAAGCCATTTATTCTAATCTCACAATGGGCCGGCGTTCATCTGATAACTGTATCAAAGGGTGGTTTTATGGGAAGCTGCGTGAGGACAAGTGTGTGTGTTTGAGTGCAAGTGTTATCACGAGTGTGTGCATTTACGAGAAGTGGGTCTGACGTTCCCCACAAGGTCCAATTACTCAAGCTCAGTAGATTCAGTGCTGTCTGCTTGTATCAAAGCTGATCCACATCTAATGGCTTGATGGATCAAACACACATTCATCAACAAGCAAACAAACACACTAATACCAGCCAAACAAAACGCTGACCAGTAACGGACCAGTACAGTCTGCACCCGTGGGTGAACTACGGTGCTCAACCTGACAAATGAGAAAACAAAAGTACATTGGATAAGTAACCTACACTTCAAATAAGTGTTTTGAGGAGCACGACAAAAATTGGCTGATACGAGCCTTTCCCCAGACGTATTGGTATCTGTGTTTATCTTAGCAACCTACGGGGAGAACAAGCAAACTCAACACGGAAAGACCATCTGTGAACTGGGATTCAAACTGGGAACCCCCTGGCCTTTAGAGAATAAACAATGCAGAAAACATGAGCATGTAAGTTTACGTTTTACATAAATAAGTTCATTGTAATTCTAGACATCTTAGGATTCAGTGCCACCTTTTTCCTAATGTCTGTAATTGGCTGCTATATCCTTACTAGAAATTGTACATACATTCATATCATTCAAATATATGAAGAGCAATATATAAATAAACATATGTACATACCGGTATATCGACTGGTATATTAGAAAGAAAACTTTATAACATTGGTATCGGCCCCCAGAGGTTCATATGTATTTTGCTGCCTCACACAGCACTTTGTGATGCCTCAGGCAGCTCTTTGCTGTCACCACTGTCACACTTCTATTAATTTCTCAGTTGTGTTCTATCATTCAGTCACTAGTTTGTTAGTGGCCTCTGAGGGAAAAGGATTAGAAACAGACTAAGTCGGGGAATGTGGGGGACTGTTTTGGAACCTGTCCCAATCACTAGCATAAGCACCACGAACTGTTAAGCACTAAAGCTCCCTCATGTAGACTTAGTCTTGAGTACGTGTTTCTCAGGGAGCACCAATCATTCACTGTGTTAACTTCCCCACTAAGGCAAGTGTTAAACTGAAGTTGTTATGGATCTGTTGATTGAAGCAGTTGTTTCCTACTTCTCATTTCCAAGAACTGCAGCAGCACCTTGTCTTTAACGGCAGACAAATACCATGCTAAAAAGATAAAGTGTAAAATCCCGCTCGTCTTGTGAGACTGCGGCTGGACTCAGATCTGCTTGGAAGGCAGAATTCCTTCTCGGTTTTCGGAGCAGTAGATAAATCCTCTCTCCCTTTAAAGCGACTGCTGGAGTTAACTCCAGATGCACTGGCTCAGCAAATCCATGTGCCTCACTTCAAAATCAATACGACCGGCTCTAAAGTGATATAAGAATCATCAGGCTCAGTGAACGTATGACCGTGGACTACGGCTCCGAATTCATTACATCTGATGGTATCAACCCTTTTAGAAGCCCGCGTAGAGAAGCTTTTCTTACTTTACTTTTAAATCTTACTGTCTCCCCCCCCGTTGACAGTGGTCTGACAGAATCCTGAACAAAGATAAAGAACATTTCTGCAGAGTCTGAAAAAAAAATAAAACTTCCAGAACAATGAAAGCAGTTTCCTGCTTTGTAGCTCCCTGCTTTGGAAAATCAAATCTATTAAATTATTTCTTTATGCCTTCAACTTCGATTTTACTGCCGACAAGAACAGAACAGACAAAAGGTATACTTTTATAACCCATGACCTCATAAAAATAAGGCTTGTGACATTGTCTGGTCTACAGCTGTGTTATGTCAATGTGCCAGATAAACTCAATATTTATGTATTGTAAATTAGGTGTAGGATCAAATTCTGAATCAGCTGATACCCGATATTTAAGACTTGGATTGTGACCCCATGATCCAGGTTCAATCCTAAATGTAATGGGTTCTTTCTTGGTCTGTACCACATCCTTCCATCAAGTTTACTTGTAATCGTTACGATAGTTCAATCCTTTAAACTAACAAACAGACGCTATCAATGAAAACATAAACTCCTTGGTGGAGGTAATACGTTTGATTGGGTCCAACACTCAGGTCACATGACTACATGTAACCCCTAATATAAATAAATGACTAATAAATAACTGCACAGATGGAATAAATGATTGAGCACTTCGACTGAGTCTCTTTATCTTTTAGTATATGGGCGGAGCACTTTAAGTTACACGTTTGCCTTTCCAAAGTATAATTCCACATGTGGTGTTTGCATTTGTTCTCGAACCTCCGGGCCAAACAAATATTTACAGTGCAAGCTGCAGGCGCTTTTCTCTGCAGTACACTCTTATCGATTCTTCTCAGTCTGTGCCTCGATCACCCAGAGGCAGTTCAATTCCAGCTCCTCTCCCTGAGCAATGGAAATGTTATAGCACAGGATTATAGAAATTATAGAAAAAAAGATAATGTAATTATTTCTATTCCTTAGCAGCAGTAACATAAACTCACCAGGTTTCCTGACAGGATACTGTGAAGCAGAGGTGGCAACTTACCCAGACTGTTATAGATTCCATCTTGGGATAATTTGAAGTATTGCCGCAACAGAATAAACTTAACCACTAGACAGTATTTGCTGTGTTTTGGGCCTGAATGTTAAATCTACGCCTCTGCCACATTAAAGCAGAGGACAACCCTGCACTGTATGACGAAAGGGATGATAAATCAGGTTTTTAATTTTCACTTGGCAAAACTTAAATGTTAATGTGCCATGGATAAGCCATGTTCATTTATGTTCTGAAACCCTGAACACAGCCAATATCTCTGCCAGAGGGACAGTGACAGGATCATGGAACACACTCTCTCTCACTAACAACCGTACATTAAAGCTATACAGACAAAAGATAATTGGACAACAAGAGACAGAAGGGGCAGCTGGAACAGAAAACAAAAGCATGTTTCTCCTTATAGTTTTCCAACCAAGCAGATGAGTCCCCAAGGTTAATGCAAAGAGATTTCAGTTTTCTTTGTTTGTGTTTGGCTGTGGTGTATCCTCAGAGACAGTTTGCCTTTCAGCTTTATTAGCCCCACGATACAGGTTAAGGTTGAGCACATGGGAGACATCTTAATGCTGAAAAAGAATGAAGAAGGTTGCTTTGAAAATCATATTAAAGTGCGATACATCAAACTTTCTTTTAATGCTTTTGATAAAGTTTAAGAAAGGGAAGGAAACGGCACTGAGAAACGTGCATATGCAAAATTCCGTGTGCAGACGATGACACTTGGTTAAAGGACATGAATAAATTGATCAGGTCCCAGGGCCCAGGCAGATATTTTATTCAGGTATTTTACACCTTTCTGGCCATCAAAGGAATTGTACATCAATGCACGAGTAAGGTTGTAAAAGAAAATGTGTCTCTTAAACTTAACAAAGACAAGACTCGAGAGAGAAATGTGGAGACATAAGAGAGAGAACACTTTCATTGTGGTGCACTGCTAATAAATGTTAACCCCATAAAATTTCAATTTCGAAGCAGAGGAATAAAGAGACTAAGACATTAACTCATGCTGGAAGGATTGTGAAATACAGTACATCATCAAACCGGAATGGCACGAGGCAAGCGGATATCCCGGCAACCTAGATTCAATCAAGCCCCACCAAATTGCAGACACATAGAAATCAGTCCCCTCGACATCCCTGATTTATTTAATCAAGATCCATGAATTAGTCCAAAAAAATCAAAGGGTTCTTCCCATAACACATGCATTGGATCATTCCACCAAAATTCTTGGAAATCCATCCTGTAGTTTTTGTATAATCTTGCATAAAAACAAACAAAAGGGCAGGGGTGAAACGTAACATCCTTGATGGAACTAATCCTACTGCATCATAGTTCCTCAGTTCATAGAAAGCCCATTGTGGTGTTGCGTGTCATAAACAAATTATTATTAATAAAATATGATCACATACCTGACTATAATCCAGTAATGAGTATTTACATTATAATCGATGTGCATATCACAGTGAAGCACAATTTAACATCAAGTCTTCTTGTATATTTCAAAATATGTCCAGAAATAAAAAAAACTATATGCAATGTTGTGAAATATGACATCTGGCAGCAATCTGTCCATATGATTTCATAAAGCTAAATACTTTTTGCAGATGGACCAAACTTTTATCAGCCAAGACGATGATAAATTGTACAGGAGGCATCAGGCCAGGATGATTATGTGGTGTCAATACTCCAGCCAACAGACACTTTGGTAAGTCCCTGTTTGCTGAGGCTTATCCAACAAAGAGCAGGTTGAGCTACGGTCAAAACAATGTTAATTTAGGACTTCACCACTTCTTTGGCTCTTCCATCTCTAACCCATTTCCTCTTTCTCCAGAGGAGACCTAGGACATGTTTAATAGAGTGACGTGGAGAAGCCCTAGACTCCAATGAAGTTCATCCTATCAATCTACTTACTCTATACAAACAAATTACCCAATCAGGTCGACTGCAGTCAAGCTGTTGGAGGTATATTAATTACTTCAACACCCTTTACCAACACTAAGATCCCTTATTTAAGTGTTTTCATCAAGGAGGGTTGTAGCTTGTGAGATTAAATTTTCCCTCTGAACCTTGTTCAATAAATGTTTTGCAAATGCAGTAGATTACGCCTGAAATTGAACAAACTCACAGACTGTAAGTAAACACAATATCTCAGAGATCCTACTCCAACACTAGAATTGTCCGATATAAGTAAGTAACAAAATAAATGTGGCTAAGCTGAAGATTTTTTAAATTGGTTAAGTCAAACTCTTCCGCGAATAAACCGTATGAGAGGAAAAACAAGTCCTGTTAGTTAAATTACTACTTGAAGAAAAACCCCACTGCTCAAAGATTACACAGAAAAACAATCTGTAGAAAGGAGATTAGTTGATCGAGAAGTATTCATCAGCAGGGAGGTGGCGTCTTGCAAGTGGACTGCAGAGAGCTGTTAGAAAGCAAGCAGTCCACAGCGTTGACTCGGACCTTCCTTGTTGTGAGAGCAACATAAAAAACTTTTCCTCTCCAAGTCAAATGCACTTGTTGGCAGAGGGCCAGGTGCAGTAAAAAGGATCCAGACAACATCGAGGGCTTGAATTAATGGGGTTGAGGACTGTGTCCGGGACAAACACCGGAGAGCGACATTACATTTAAAAAAACAGAACAAATCGGCAGTCACGCCCTGAGCCCCAAAGGATAAACAAGTAATTTATCTCTTCTTGACCACGACAGGCTACATCCTACTAATATGTTTTAGTTTACACACTGTTCCATGGTTTTTTAATACCTTAAAACAGAAACTTTTGGCTCTTATCAGTCATAATCCAAGCAACACTTTTCTGAGGCCTACTGTCAGTAACAGCTCCACATTGTTGTCAAATCAAGTAAATAAATACCAGGCCGGACTTTTCACCATTGCTCTTCCTGGTTCAAAGTATTTCAGCAGCCGACTGCAGAGTAGACAATCTGCCTCATGTTGACTACAGCACATTCATGACCAGTGTGTGTGACTGGTCATGAATGTGTGACATTTTCAGGTGCGTCAGCATAGACAGAGATTATTCCTGGTATCGAGCTAAAGCATTTGTTGTATAAGGGTGGAAGACGCACTACAAACAAACAGTATGAAGCTACTTTTTCCACTTCACCCGGCAACACCTCGATCTAAGGGACAGCTGCCATTACGCTCAAATTCCTGTGCTGGGACTTGATGGGAGAGACTAAGAAAGCGTCTTTATAAAATGCCTCATTAAAATGCACTGGCAGAACATTTTGTAATAATCATCAATGAGAGAGAACATCTGCTGAAATAAAGTGGATTCCAGACAGGTCATAAAAACATTTGTCTTCAAATGAACCACTTGTATATATTTTTCAACACAGACAAATGAAATGTGTTGGTAGATGAACTGGATTGAGTAACTACAGTTGATTATTAAATGCTCAAGAACAGAGCATCAGCTAATTTTAACGGACGGCTGACTTTGATAAGCTGGGGTCTTTGTTCTGTCATTTAGCTCCATCTTGTCTTCTCAACTCTCCCTCTCTTTTTCTCTTCATTTCCCACAGATGAGAGGAAGGATCCAGGTTACGAACTTTGTTTACACAGAAGAAAGGCTGAAAACACATGAAGATGACTTTTCTTCCAGGTACACAGGGGATTGTTAAAGTGAGCTCTATCAGTGAGCTAATGCATACGGTCAGAGTACACAGTATCAAAACCATGTGTGGTGTGGTCCTCTTCTTTGAATAATTATGTCCTCAGTGATTCTTATGTGGCCACATCACCTCGCGGCCCGGCGCCACTCCCTGCTGCTCTGTGCCATCAGCGCGTCCACGACAGTCGGCGTTAACAGGGTACACCCCAGCAAGGAGGCCAGGGACAAAACCTCTCCACAGAAACAACTGAGAGCAGCCATGAAGTCTTTTAAGGTTGAGTACCGCACCTTGTGCTGTTGTCGTAACGACCAGCTGAGACTGTGTCTGGATGCCGAAGTCAGAATCCACTCTTTATGCGTCTTTAAGTGTGACGAAGACAGTGAGGAGTCTTTCTTTACATTCTTTATTAATTTAACATTCTCTTAACATTTATTTCGAAAGTAACGATTGGGACGTACTAGAGTGTGGATACCCGACCCCAACCCATCAGGTCCCAACAGGTCAGGGCGGGTTTGGACAAAAATCTTGAAAAAACATTATATTCAGATTCGGGTCGGTCACATTCACTTGATTTTCTACACTGCACATGTCTGTAATCATGGGAAACAATAACTGTGTGTCAGGGACAGGGTAACAAACTCAGTAGAGCTTACGTTAACGGCATCAGGACACAAAAGACAGAACGCCTGTTGGGTTCGGGTCAGGCACTGAGAGTATTACCTCAGGCTTGGACTGTCCCGGAAAAAATCTGAGCTGCACTTCAGTATAATTAACAACCAGACCACTGGATCTCCTGTAAACATCCTAACTTTAGGGATGTATACGCTTGAGAAATCCTTCTCTACACCACAACAACAATAAACTACTGTAAACAAACTGAAACGATCGGCTCCAAATCACAGCCAACCACAAATGATTCCCCAATGTCAAATATATTCTCTAGGCACGCCAGGCACAAGAAAGACGAGCCCCAGTCCCATCATTTCCATCTCTTCCAACTCCACAGCGTTTCCAGTGTAAGCATGAACCCTGCCGAGTCCTAAAGAAGGTGTGGGACCAACGGCAGCCGAGGAGTGAATGAAAAGTTACAGGGAGCTGAGCACAGTGTTCCAGACCGACAACTGTGCACTGCCTCCCCAACACCAATTAACATATCTCTGCTACAGAAAAGCACACCACAGATACTGCTGGGGAAAAAGAGACACAAACACACACAGGACAAAAGCAGTGGCAGCTAAACAGCACACATGGCTGATTTGTGGGGGGAGTCCTGAAGAGAAGAGGTGCTCTGCGAACCAAAGGGCTGTTTGTTTTGACAGAAGGTGAGCAGACTGAGCTGGACAGTCAAGTACAGAGGAGGAGCTGATGATAGACAGTTTGGCTTTGGGAGAGGAATGCAGTGCAATGGGATCTGTCAGAACCACTGGGGCATGCACTGATTTCCCACCACACACTGTGGACTGGATGAAACACACTGGCCGACTCCGCAGAGGTTTCTACCTCAGTCCACCTGCAGAGCACCTCAGCCTTTCATCTGTCCGACTCCACCTGCTGTGAGGGTGTGTGTGTTGTTGTGTGTGTGAGTGTGTTTGTCTGTGTGTGAGCGTGTGAGCGTGTGAAAGAGACATCAGAGACCGTGGATTCTTATTATGCAACTGCAAGCCGCCGCTTCTGTAAATCCATTGGTCCGTTTCCACAAACATTTTTTTATTTTAAAATTGAATCAACTGAATCGGTGATAAATAAAATATCTGACTAAAGAAGTAGGCTGATGGCTAACGTGTTACCAACCGTGTTCAGAAGTTCATGAATGACATAAAACCTCACAATACAATAAAAAGGTCTGTCTGCTATCAGGACTCGTATTAGAGACAAACCAACTACCATAAAAGGATGAGTGCACTGAATCCATAATTGGAGACCCGAGTGCTCCCCAACAATGACAGGAACCAGACATCTGCAGCCATTCAGGCGTCCATATCCCCTTTTTCTGTTATGTTAGAGCCCAGACGATAACCTGCTCTATTCTCACATGGGCTCACGTTGAGATTCTCTAGGGTCTTTACTAGGGGGCTTGCAGAAGTGACCAAACCCGACCTGTACCCGAATATCGAGTCAAGTATCCAATCTCTAATATACCCCAGAGGCCTTTTGGCTTGCTATATCAAAACTTTCAAAAGATTGTCATTTCATCACTTGAATGTTTTCACTTTGCCATTTTCCATCACTTCTCTACCCTTTATCTTCCATCTCAGCCAACACTCTGAGGCTCAGAATCTGAATCCATTCCCAAGGCTCTCAAGGACTCTCATCGTGGCCAAGAGGGGGTTCGAGGCCGAGGGGAGGCAGACATGATAAGCGGGGGCAAGAGTGAAGACAGTTCATGTGTTGGAGGAGAGTAGTCTGAGCGGCAGCAAGAACCCAATTAGTGGAGATAAAGGCTTCCCTAGCACACTGACACAAAGAGATTGGGTATGGATGGTATGCACATACGCAAGCACCTCAACCGGAGATGTGGTATTAGTGTTGTGCTGTTGTATCTGGTCCTGTGTGAGTGGGCTTCATGTCTATGCTCTCAGTAAATACTTGGAGGCCGGCATCAGTCACTGCAGTTACACTGGCCCTTTGAGAAACCCACAGCAGGCAACATTCTCCTCAGCAGAACGCCGACCACCCACACACCCCCGCTTGGCTAAACCTTGTTAACAAACATTTGTCCAGACTTCCTGATATGGTTTTTAAAAAGTTCCATCTGAGTTCAATGCAGCAAAACAGTGAAACCAAACTAAGAAATCCTGTAAAATGCACCAACCCTACACGGAGCTGAACTTCTTTATAAAGGAGAAATGGTTGTTTTCCTATCTGAACTTGTAAGATTGAACGAACTTTGGAAAACACACCTACAAGCTGAGATGTATGTATGCGAATGCATCACGTTAGACTGGGACTGAGTAAACATGCCCTGACTTTACAATCGGTCTAAAGCAGCTTAATATACCAGTGAGCTGCACGGCGTGCTCCCCCATCCATCTCACCAGCGAATCAATGGCTGCGAGGCCACTGATGACAAATGGAGAGAAGTGGAAACCGGGGCCCTAAGTGTGGAGTTTCTGTTGTAAAGAGCTTTGGAGAAAAGCAATGATGCTGGGCTGTGTTACTGAGTGTAACGTGTACAACTGCCATATGTTAAAGATATTCAAATCAAATAATCCCCATGTATCATATGATTAAGTGCATCCATTCTTGCTCGAGTGATTCATCAACCTATTTCATATATATCAGTATCTGCTTTTACATTTGCCAATGTGTTACTGCAACAAACAAACAACAAAACACATTATAGAAACCAACCTCTGCATAGCACGTGTGCAACACACATTCTACACATTAAATCAAACATGTAAACCCACCCACAAAATAGCATGCTTGCATAAACACACGGTGCATGAATACACCCATGACCGTGGATACCCACTCGCTTCCCACAGGGAAATTCAAGTATTAACATAATGCATTGGTGTACACAGAGAATGTGTAACTGGGAGTAAGATGGTGATTCATGAGGCTTGTGCAAGGTTACATTGTGTAATAGGATGGCATGTTTTAGAAACCGGCAGTTCGCTTCTCATTTCCTTCCTTAAACCCGCGAAAGCTGCCAGCCTGTAGAAGTTAGTCACGCAGATGTAAACAACAAGGACAAAAGAAAGATCCTGTGATAAGCAACGGGATGAGGAAGGAACGGAAATATGTTTTTCCTCTCAAATCGGTAAAAATGAAATGAACACCGTGTGGGCTAATGGGCTCCTCGAGTGAACCTCCAGTGTCTTATCGCGCTCAACGGGCCTCACATCTCTCCTGCCAAACATTCTGTGGGCGGTCCAGTGTTTCAAATCCGAGGTCCAGGCACCGAGTGAAGCCCGGGCGATCAAAGAGAGAGCTCACCACCCAACGTGGCCCGTGTTGATCTTCCAGTCCCACTTCATGCTGTCATCAGGACCCCTGGTGTTGTTGTGAGAGCGTTAACATACGGTTCTCCTGGTGGTCACGCAGAGCTCAGATCTCACTGTTTGATAATGAATATTATATTTGATATGCAGAATTAATTTGCATTTAATGGGAGGCTAGAAAAAAAGAGGAAGGAAAAACAGCAACAGCGATCATCAGCAGAGGAATCAGGAGAAACAGTTTAGCCTGGCTTTAAATGTGGGTCACATGCATTGAATAAAGCTGTGAATGGTCTGTGTTCCTACCACAGCAGATTTCATTAGGAAGCACAAGAAGATCAAGAGCCAGACAGAAACCCAGCAAACTGTGGGAGCTAACTGCAGAGCCAAGCAGACAAAATGGTCCTGCTTGTTTAAACCCCACCACACAGGTTACAAACAATAACTTACAGATGAACCCAAAGCATCCAAAAGCCTTTCTAAAGGAGACATACAAAGCTCATGTTCAGGTTCATAAGTTTAATTTGAGTTATTAACCGAAAAGCCTCTGTCTGAAACAACGTGACATCCCTGATTACCCGGACATATCAGATGGACCACTTCCGAAAGAAACACTGATAAAGCAGAATACGTCTCCTTTAAAATCACCTAACTGATTTTGGCCCAATGAACAGGAAACCTACTCTAAAGAAATCTGTTCCTTACTTCAGGTTGTGTTGCCTCTAAAGTTCAGCACTGTTCTGCTGCTGTACGACCGTTTTCCAAGATTTCACCCTGAAGCCAAACAAGCCTTTTGCTCAATGAGCTGAACCGGTCTGGTTTGCCTGGAGCCACACAGAACTCTGGAATAAGAATCCCTGCTCTCCAAGTGGCAGCCGTCCAGGCCTTTCTGTCCCACTAGCAGACGTAGCAAACAATAAAAATAGATAATTCAAACACTCACACACTCACTCTCCCACATGGAAAAGTCAGCTCAAACTGGGTATTGTGGTTACAAGGTCAATTGCATTAAATTCATATTACATGACTGTAAGTTCACTGATTAATTCCAAACATAGAAGAAGCTTCAAAACAGTTGTTACTTCAAAACTTCAAGTTAGAGTGTGTGCAGTACAAGTCATTTGCATGGAAAATATCTTGTTTGTCTTCTGACAGTGTGAGGGCATATGCTGCTGGACTGAGAGCAGCAGTGACGGCCCTGGTGTTTCATCTCAGCCGAGCGTCTTGAGCGTTGAGGAGCCCGTGGGCTGTCGCTGCAGCTCTGCTCCTCCTATTGAAGCCAAGACATGCCACCGATTACATAACCCTGCCACTGTACAGCCCTCGGGCCTCAACTATCTGCTACTGTAGCCATGAGAGTGCCCCCCCCCCTTCCCCCACTGCTCGAGCATACACAGAGTGTTCACATATTTACACACGTACACACACACACACAACCATTAAAGTCACACACACCAGCCTTGTTTTCTCCAGTTTGTAGGGAGGCGGGCACAGGCTGGTTACACACTGACGGTTTGACTATAAAGTATACACACACACACACACACACACATAAATGCCACATGACCAAGTGAATTACATGACAGTGTTTGCCTTCACTACTGTTCTTCCACGTGATACAAAAACCGCAGCTTAGTCAGGGGACTGTTAATGAACAGCAGACGGCAGGAACCTTTTAACAGGCCAACTGCAGCAGGAGACTAACTGGGAGGAATGGTGGGTGATGGTAGTGGACTCTACAAATCGTCATCCTTCTCTGGAAAAAGATGAAAGATGATGTCTTGCTCATAAGAACAGAAGATACCTATTTATTTGGTTTAGCTAAAAAGTAGGAGACAACAAAACTAGGAATACGACAGCCCACAGTCATAAAGTGTCATAAACACAGGTCCTCTATGCTCACACACTGATGCTCTACAAAAAGAAAACACGAACCTTACCAGTCTAACCAGCAGTGATCGGGGGGGGATGGAACTGTGGTAGTGAGCATGCTCGACCAATCACAAGTCAGTTCCGGCCGTCAACCGGGCCTTTTCACCTTGTTCAAGTAAGTGATTGGAAAAAGAACAGCTCCTGGGAAAAACTGCACTTGAACATACATCAGTGTGATAAGAACACCTAGAATGATAGAAACCATCGTTTGAGGTACTTTGGCTTTACTTTTGCGGAGCAGTCATGTCGTACATCTTTATAAACTATAGATGTATATATACATGTCTATAGGTGGGACCTTAAGGAAAGAAAAGGTTGGTTCACATGTTTTCACACCTGCATTGGGATTCAAACCAGCAGCTTTACACTCAAGACTCATCTGTAATCGAGTTACATCATGTTGAGTATTCTGTTGTGATCAGATAATGTATGTGTATGTAAACAGGGCTCAGAGGTGAAGGCGGCTGCAACAAGGAATAATCAAATAATACTCATGTTCACCTCAGAGAAGAGATGACTCATCATAAAAGCAGCGTCCGCTCCAACAAACCTGAGGTTAATCTGTGACTTGTGCTTGTTTTTCATGTGCTCTCACCTGAGAGAGCAAACATAGCAGATCTGTGTTCAGCAGATACTGAAGGGTAAACCTTCAATTTGATTCCTAAGCAGAGAAAGCTCAACTGGCCCTCGTGTTAAACTGATTTAAATTCTGCCGATTCACCATAACTTTGAATGTTTGCTATGTGATCAGATAACGGAGAGGCAGACATTAAAATGGCGAGATAAAGAGGTGTCATCGATCTTCGTGAGCAGTTCTGCTGGCACTGAAATTAATAGCCTCTTGTTATTCTCATGAATAACATGTGTGGCTGATTCAATTAACAAGCAATATCTCAGCTAATGCTCAAAAAGAGGTGAAAACAAAATCATTTAAAGCTCAATTTCTGCTGAAACCATTATTCAATTTCAGCGTAAATCTAATCTGTTTGAGAGCGATTGACGTAAAGGTCGACAGCAAATCGATTTAGCGCGTCGTGCTATTGGCATTGGAAACGTAAACATGCTCATCAGTGTGAACATTAGCAGCAGAATTAAGGGAGACGTGTGTAAAGGTAGCTTTGGGTTTCAACAGCACGGCAAACACGGAGGAACACATAAAAAACTATTTAAAGGAGGGTAGAAAAGAGGAAGAGGAAGAGGAGATTAATTTGATTTCTGACCTGAGAGGCAGATGAAGGTCATGTAGTCTCCCTGACCACCAGTGGCCAGGAAAGGGATCTTCTTCTTGGTCCTGCGCTTCACCTGCACAGCAACGAGCATCTTCTCGTCGTGGGGTAGGAACACCTCCTTGTTGATGGCCGACTTAGCGCTCATCTCTGGAATGGGAGTGATGAGTGGACCAGGTGGCGAGAAGGTCGAGTGGGGAGGAACGAGAAGAGCCGCTCGTCACTGAGGAGAAGATGAGGAGAGAAAAACAGGAAATGAAACCAAGCAGAAATGGCTTTTCTCACTTTCACACAATCAAGAGAACGTACAGTCTCACTTGACTCTACTGTTATCTGCTCAACCAGTTATTTGGCCTTGTTCTAAGATTTACAAGTTTCATCCAAAGAAATAGTCCCTGTTATAACTGTTGACAGGGTGTTCGGCGGATTATCTAAAACCACAAGGACACCGACACTGAAGAGAGATAGTGTGAGCTGCACGGAGGAAACCTTCACCTACACTGCACTGGGATGTAACCACACCTATCTGCATGGCCAGATAGCATTAGATCTGTGGTTACCACAGAGCACAGGACAAAACCACCTTCAAAGAATCATAAAATCATAAAAGACATCAAACATCCAGAGTACCATCTTCTTAAGCCCCTCAGATCTATCCTCATACACACAAACAGCTTCTTTCCCAGAGCTGTGTAAGACTTATTTTTACATTTTTAATTTACATTTTCATAATTTAATATTTGTACATATTTCCTTAGTAAATCTTTATTACAGACACTGATGATGACACTGTTCATGATTTTGTTTTGCTTACAAAGAGACAATAAGGTTCTTGAATCTTTTGCCTGGGACCTTTAAAGCCATGGAACACTAACGACCCCCCCGTCGCAGGCCTAAAGATATTTTTCAAATAACTTCTGGTTTCTCACTTCGTTATCATTTCACCGTTGCTTTTGTTTGAGTCTCTTCCTCCAGTTTTTGAACCACAGTGCAAGAGGGAAGTGTGTGTATTTTTATTGAATACGGATCAATTCTTAAGGTAAGATAATAAAGACATTGGATATACAATGACATTGAATGAACAGGAGAATTCTTCGCGTTGGAATTGTAAACCTCACGTCTTTTGTGTACACATGAACACACACAGCCAATCTCAACTGGTGCACTCTCTATTGCTCGCAGTGTATTAAAGTAATGACTGAGGGAATGAAGGGTCCCAAATGGAGAAATGGCTGCATCTCTCTGTGTTACAGCCAGTCTCCATGCTCCATCTCTCTAAACGCTTTGCCAATGTTCTTCTTGGAAGCACTGCCACTCGGAGAAATGAAATGACTTCAGCAGAAACTGTTGAAGAGTACTGGTAAGTCTTACGGATACGGAGCATCAATCATGTACTCTACCCTTACAGCCGAAGCCTACTGGTGAATTTATACTTCTCGGTGACCGCGAACGTGCTTGGAGAGACGCAGCAGAACGTCTGTCTGCGTCACAGAGAACTGGGATTGTGCTTAAGTGCAGGATTCAGTGGTAAGGAAATTGGGTAATTAGATTCCAAACGCTCTCACGAGGACCGGGGGAGCTTAATCATCTCCTCAGCCAAACATATTCGCTCGGGACGCACAAGCACTCGCAACCACACACCACAAAGGGCCGCCCAGATGATCCTGTCGGTCTGTCGGTCTCAGACACTCCACTGCAAGGCGAAGCTGGGGCCAGACTGCAAAACAAGGCCTTCATCAGATTGGGGATTCATAATAAACAACACAAAAACACACAAATCAAGTGTTCAGCGAGTAAACAAGGTCAAAGTTTCAGTCGTGATTGTCAAAACGAGCAAAACCTGCAACTTCTCCACACCCGAACTTAATGGCTGAGAGGCTGCCATTGTTGACTGGTGCTCCTTGTTAGAGTCGGATTATACGTGGAGGCCGAGAGAATGCTTCAACAGCAGGGAACATAAAACCTTTAATAAACAGCCCTGCAGTCAGAAGAACTTCCATGAGGCAATTATTGTTCATTTCTGGTGAGTGTATATGAGCTCTATGGTAATTTCTAAAGACAGCATTTAGTGATGGTTTCACACTGAAATCACATTACAGGAACAACGTGAGCTGAATCATTAATGCTCCGACACAGTCACCTGCAGAAATTTAACATTAAGAAAGAAACAGTATTGCCTGTAAAAGCAGAAAATTACAACCTACAGTTGCATTTTATAGTAGCATTTATAAACCCTAATAATAAGTGCTTATTTTAACCCAGGTTTTTTTTTCCCCTCTCTGAACAACGCAGCAAGTGCAGCGCAAACCTGAAAGGGCCTTTAAAAAGGTCTAGTGTGTAGAAGTTAAATTTTCATTTTGGTTAATGTATAATGGTCTGTACGTAAAACATAAAATGAGTGAATCTTTCATATTCCATCACTTTGCACGGCCATGTTGCTGAAGTAGATCAGGACAAACTGGCTGCAGAGATGGACTTCTATGGTTCTATGGTTATTTGAAGGAAACCACAGGTCTTTCTACACACTTGAGAAAAATGCAGCTTCATAGCTCGATACCATTAAATCCTTCCCACTGAAGCTACTTGTTTATTATGGTTACTATGACAAACTCCGGGGAAACGCACAACAAACTAAAGAGCCACAACGAAAACTATGTGGCTCTTTAGATTTGAGGGCTTGTAGGACTCAAATTTGAATTATAATAATGTAAAAATATGTTGGTACTCACTATGAAGCTCATATGACAAGGGATATTACTAATTATAAAACGCCCACATCTACAATGTTTGTTTTTCTGCACTTGTTTCTGTATCAGACCAGTGTTTACATCCTTCTTGAATCTGCTCCTTTTCTAACACTCTCCCTTCCTCTCTGCTCTTCCAGCAATGCAATGCTCCACAGTAAACAACACTCCAGGCCAAAAGCTTGTGGAGAGTAATTAGAAGGTCTAATAAATATGTCTGTTTGGAATTCAAGGGATGTCCAACATCTCAACACGGAGCTGGAAAATAGACCCTAATTTTTCTGACATTATTGATTTCACACAGAAAAAATGTTTTGCACTCAAAAGGGATGACAGCTCATTCATGCAGAGTCTCACGCAAAATAATAACTGTGCAGCAAAACTCAGATTTTTGTTTGCTTATCACACTGTGCCGGATCAACAAGCACAAACTGAACAGCACTAAAAAGAACTTGCATGCTGTCCTCTGAATATATAACAAGCTTTTTTCAATATTCAGAGGTCGGCTCAGAATGTATTCAGCATTTACATGTTCACCGAGGGAAGGTAGTTTAAAAGACGTTCTGTGTATCTGCGCTTTCAGACCTTCAACACATTTTAAAGCCAACAGGAGCAACAAGGATTTTCCCTGTTCAAGAGCAACAGAAGACATTCACCATCATATTATGCAATAACCAACCTACACATACATACGTAATAATCATCTGTTTTCATACTCATTTACATGTGCACAGTAACAGTGAATTACAACCCCTCCCCTGGCAATCCATCCTTTAATGTCTCCTTCCCTTCTCCCTCACCCGGGATCGCAACACTGAAGAAAACAGAACCAGAAAATCTAAATTAAATGCAGAAAAGTCACATGTCTTGTTTCTATCGGCGGAGTTCCTCTCTGTGGAAGCCCTGATCCATCTCCCCCTCTTCTCAACCATTCGCCCACGTCTCCCTGCAAGCTGTCACCAGGCATACCCCCCCCCTAAGGTGGCCCAGCGAAGCATGATGGGAAAGAGGGTTAAGGAGGATGGGGGGATGCGAGGAGAAATCAAGGAGGAGGAGGAAGAAGAGGAGGGAAGACAGGAGCCTGCAGGCACTGAAATGCAGCCAGCTTCAATGCATAGCTCAGGGTCCTTTCAAAAAACACTTCATTAACTGTGGCTGTGTGTTGCCAAGCCGTCAAAAGCACCGGTCCTGCTCACTCGCTTGCGTCCTCCCTGTTGCCCAAGTGTGTTCGCGTGAGATCTGGTCGCTCTGCGCTCACGGATCTCCGGAGGGAGCTCATTGGAGGGGGGGTGTCTTTGAGTTAGCTGCGCAGCCACTACTTTGAGCACCAGCACAGTCCTGACTCTCCAGCCGGGGCTCGCGGGCTCACGGGAACCTGGCACGGGAGCTGAAGCAGCGGAGGAGGAAGAGGAGGAGGAGGAAAGGGGCTTAAAAGACAGGAGGAAGAAATGGGCCTTATCATATTGAACTGAGAGAGCTTCTTTGATTTCCTTTGGAGTGAGGTACAAACTCAAAGCCGGGCTGACACAAACTAAAACATTAATCTAGGAGGGAATAATCAGGTATAAGAGATGCTCAAATACCAGTTTCCTCTTCCATATCCCGATGCAGGTCTCGATCTGATTCCAGTGCATTTAAAAAAAAAGAACTCATATAACTCGTCTTCCCAGCTGTTTCCTAAAAACCCTGTATGGAGGTGATGATTGTTGTCATTGTTCTTTTGGTCTGGCTCAGATTAAAGCATATTGAAAAAAGACCACACAAGACAATGACTCCGATAGAATGTCTTTTGTTCTGTGGTTTTATAGCCATAACTGAAAAAACACACAAATAACTAAATACGAAACTGAAGTCTTGCATACGGTGCACGTCAGAGTTTCACTTGGGGCTTTCCAGCATGAAATATCGCCACATCGCTGACATTTTTGTTAACTATGGCTAACGGTGCACAAGAGGAAATCAATTCTTCTTTCTATAAATAAATTTGCACTTCTATCAAGGTGAAACTGATATACCGACCGCGGTATTGGATCATTACATAGATTTACGTACTCGCCGATGCCTGAGCCAGCATATTCAGCAGTATAGGAGGCATTTCCGATGCAGGTATCAGAATCGGAAAATCTCTAATATGTTTTCTGCTGCTCATGTAGTTGAAATACTGGGAACTGAAGTCACCTAAATATGAATCTGTCAGCACGTGTGAGGATCAATGCTTCTGAACAATTAGGCTGTTTTCATGACCTCCGTGTAAAATCTGGAAAATTGGCTGCAGCATTTGGTTACATCACCAGACATAAGTTATATAATCCTTAACTTAGATTACCTGAGATATTTCCTTTTAGGAGCTGCCAGCTTCAGCCTAACCTCTGCATGTTTCCAGCTCTTTGTTAAACTGTAAATGGGAAAGTCGACTGTGTGTTGACAGAATTGCAAAACCCAGCACAAGAAGGAAAAGTAGTGTCTTGGACTAATGCTAAGAAAACTGTCAAAAGCAGTTGTTGGGTTGCTTTCAGGAATTTACAATTGTTTTAATTAACCAGCTGGGAACAATCTATCACTTGTATTTTTTAAGAAAGGCTCTGAACATTAACACCACAACACTTTATTTCCACAGGCCAGTGTGCAGTACTTTGAGGGACAGACACCTAACATTGAGTAAACATGCAATCCTCTGGTGTGTCAACAAGTATTATTGCTTAAGGGGTAAGACAGTAATATGACAAAAGGAATAAGAGTCCGTCTTTCAAAAGCAGAGAACAAGAGCAAGAGCAATGACAGAGCTTTCACTTTTCAATTTTAAGGGTGTAGACAAAATCTTAAATGCATGAATATGATTTACAAAAATATGGAACACCGTGATTTCTGTCAAGATAATAAACTCAAACCGATAATAAAATCCTCCTCTTGAAGCAATTCCTCCTCCGCATCTATTCCTCCCACTCGCTTTTGAACGACTCACAGATCTATGAAAGAAGTCAACATTACAGCTGCCTTGAACGCATCGCTTTTATGATGTTGACTCCTCGCCCTGCACAAGGTCCTGATTTCGCAGAAGAGCCTCCCACCGTGAACACATCTCCATAGATTACATCTCCACAGAGTGATGTCATACAACAGTTTCACTTCCACAGATGGTAGATGTTCCCTCTCTTGAAATAATTAATAGATTACACCGTCTACCCTGCTGCGTCTGTGGTGTCGATGTCAGTCTGTGGTCTATTAACATCGAATCCTAACGTTAGTGCTGGATTGAGACAAACTGTCTGGAGACGTGCAGTCAAAGTGTTTCAGTCATCGTTCACTTTAGTGTGTCATGTTTGTTGACAAGTGCCAGTAACACCGAGAAATATATCACACAACTGCAGTTCATGCTGTGGAGAAACTCTAATATTTCATAACGAAAGCCAATGAAAAAGTGCCAATAATCACAATAGTATTTCTACAATGTACCACTCCAACACTCCTCTTCTCTCACTGGTAGTTTTACTTTCATGCTGGATTGTGAAATACATTAAGACAGGGGGTGTTTTCTCTGAAATCACCTTGTGGAAATTGCGCAACCCAACAATTTTCTAGGACAAAGTCAAACAAAACAAGCAGGACCGTAGGACAGCTTGTTAGGGCTGAGTAAGACTTCAGACCAGATTTGGCTGTCTACATTTTGAGATGTAAGACCAAATCCCTCCATTGGAATCAACTCAATGTGCATGGCAGGCGGAAAAGCTCATCAGCACAGTTTTCTGCCGTCTCAGACATCCAGGAATCTTTAAATATGCCGGACTTCAAATCTGCTCTGCTGTCGTAAGTACAGTGTGTACTGAGAGGCTACTGGGAAGGACGAGTGGAAAGCATATTTAAATCAGGCCATTGTTAGATATCAGTACCAGAAATATGACTGATTTTCATCAAGACCCCTGAATTACCCCCTGGGAAATTGGTGAAAATGTTTTAAATATAATCATCTCTTGTAATGTTAAAGGAAATGGTTTTAAAAATTTAATGGATTCATTCTTGGTCCATGTTCCATCCTTCCACCAAGTTTTGTTGAAACCATTCAGTAGTTTTTGGGGAATCCTGCAGACCAACGAACCAATGGACAGGGATGGTAAACAGCCTCCTCGGTAGGTCACTACAGTACTAAACAATATCACCAAGTTTTTTAAATCATTGGAAATTTACAGCAGGTTCACAGCTGCTCTCAATTTCTCAAACTTATTTTGTGATCGAGACAGGAGGGCATCTGGACCATGGAAGCACTCCTTACTTGTTGAGGGTTAAAGACAGGGGATGTTTTACCTTGTAAAGCCCTGTGAGGCAAAACTGTGATTTGTGAATATGGGCTATAAAAAAAGTTAAATTCGATTGATCCTCACATTCAATTCCAAATTTAAAGTTTTTTCATTTGTGCGACTCGAAGCCTGCGTCACACTGAAATTACAAGAAAGAAGGATGTCTCATAGGACATGATGGTCGTAACAGTACGACCATCATGTCCATGATCGGGTTATCATTACTGGCTGTTTTGCTTATTAAAGCAGGTCATACGAACCATGGACTGTTTGTCTGGAAAGTGATGCCAATGCAGAAGTTCCTGAAACTTGTTTTCTCTCCAAGGATCAGCAGACTTACAATACAGCCTGATGTCTACTTTATGGTCCAATTTAGAGTAAAACAGTCTAGTACCTTCCAGTGGGTCTAGGTCAGTCAGCCCCTCCCTTCACAATATGAAAGGCAACTACTGTATATTACATAGTGCAGGGGGGGGGAACAACAATGCCCATGAGAATAAATACTGTCTGACTGAAGTCTATTTTATGTTGCAATCACAAAAGAGAAAAATGCACCATCGAAGCACCAGGATAAATAGGACCTTGGTCTTTTCGACTCAAAAAATAAAGTATCTGGAACGACCCATCCATTTTCCTGGGTGACTCAGCTGCTACTGAGGATTATATAGTGCCAGGGAGGCACAGTCCATCCATGAATCAATGAATGACCCCAAATGAGCTCATTGTTTATGTGCCCCACACACACCTTATGGCAATAAAACATTTGGGAGGGGCCCGAGCAGCAGTTGGTAAACAGAAGGAAAGCAAACGTAGAGCACTTCCCCGATAGAGGCGTCCAGCACAAGTGCAGGGATCATTAACAGAGACTCAATAATAGAGCGAGGCCACGGCTCAAGGCATTAACTATACAAAAGTGAAAGTACAGTTCATCTGCGTGAGGACAAAGCTCAAAGCAATCCCAGTGCATCAGTGTGCCTAGGCCACGTAATAGATTTAGATTAATGTTCCTGGAGCAGAAACCTAACCGGCCAAGTGTCCAACTTTAAAACACAGAGAACACAAAATGTCTGTGAGGCAGATTCCCTGCGGAATGCAAAGCTACGTGTCAGAAAAACAATGACAGGATGGTTTTAGTTCCTCTTTTAATTATAAGATTCAATGAAGAAACAAGGCTCTTTATGTCTTTAATTTTGCTGTTGAGAGTATCTGTCTGCTGTGGCGACAGAAAGGAGCAGAGGTGGTGGTGGGGGGGGACGACGACACAGCAAGGGGGGGCCATGCTTGACAGTTTACATTATGCCCCTTGTAGTTGGGACACTGAAATATACAGGGAAAGGTATAAACTTATCATTTAATGGTGTGCTGGAGCAAATGAAACCCTGATCTCTTGTATAGGAAGAAGCAATATATTAAAATGTAAGTAACAGCGTCAGGAGGCATAAGGGCAAAATCAGGAGATTCTGCAGCTAATCTGAAACAACCGGGTTTCCAGATCCCAGCCTGTCACAGAGATACACCAGAGACGAGGGGTAATTGCTACTCAGAGACACTCGCTTTCAAATACAAGCAGATTCCCCTTTTGAATAATGATGTCAAAAACTCAAATGGATGTCTCTCAAAATATTTCAGTTATGCAAGTTTTTGGATTGAAAACATCCATTTGACCCTGGATTATGTACTTGTTTTTGGGCCCCACAGGTGGCTACTGAGTTAATAGGTAAATAAACAAAGTATCAAAACACATTTTCAGCGTTTTTATGGCTGTAAAACCACGAATGACAGTCCAACATTTGTTATTAACCTTTTTTTCTTATTCTGTAACACCTCTGTCATTACAGCTGTCGTCGCTGCTCCCTTCCCCTCTGTCGGACATTGTCTCATGTACAAATACTTTAATCATTGAGACACGTCTCTTTTTATTATCTTATTTTGTCGCTGCATCACTTCTGTCTGTCCTGGGAGAGGAATCCCTCTGTGTGGCTCTCTCTGAGATTTCACCTTTTTTGGGAGTAGTTTTGCTGAGAGTCGAGGACGGAGGATTTTGCACCTTGTAAAGAACCTTTTAAACCTTATGAGACAAACTATGATTTGTGAATATGGGCTATGCAAATGGCATTCCCTGGAATATGTGAACTTCCAAGTTATAAAGAGGGGATAGAGTGGTCGTACTAGAACCAGAAGGTCAGCGGTTCAATCCCAGTCTTCCCCATCTGCATGCCGAAGTGTCCTTGAGCAATATAATGAGCCCTTCTCATAGATGCACTGTATGAATGTGTGTAAATGGGTGAAACACTTTAAAGCTCTGAGTGGTCATGTACACTATAAAGCTATAATAGAGACCTTTTGGACCCTTTACACTTGCTCTGGTGAAATATTGAAGGTTGAGGATTTATTTTCGGTTTCATGGTTACACACACGATAAGCTCTGTTTGAACAGGGAGACACGTTTCACCTGAGGGAACACTACAAAACAAAACAGGTTTCCTACAGTAAATGAATATCAATACAGTACTTTTTTTAAGGAAATGTCAAAAGACTTCATCATAATAGAAACATTTATAAAAAATTACAATAAGTTCAAAAAGGCTAAATATATGAGGTTTAATGAAATATTTCTATCAGATAATCAGACGCCAAAGTTGGCAAAAGTGGCTGAAACGTTTTTTGACGAAATTTGCGTAGAAAGTGAAAACACGCGAAAACAAGCGTCACAATAATAATGAACTTTTCCCTCCAGGAGTGAAAACCTCCGCGTGTTATGTTCTCCACAGCGGGAGAAGAACCGGAACCCACTCACCGAGGTGTCTCCGCGGCGGTGTCCACGTGTGGAGCTCGGATCCCGGGGTTAATGTCTCCAGCCGCGGCCGCTGTCACAGTTGTTCCGTGTTGTTGTCTCCGTCAGCGGGAACATGTCTCCCGCAACATCGCGTCCACTGCACTTTGTTTCCGCGACAGGAGCTGGTGTGTGTGTGAGCCGCGGGAGGAGAGCTGGTTTCCCCTCTCTCTGCCGAGGGAGACCGTCTGTGTGTGTAGTGTGTGTGTGTGTGTGTGTGTGAGTGTGTGTGTCTGGGAACCTGCTACTGGTTTCTCACTCACACACACACTCACACTCTCAGCCGCCAATCACGAGCAGTGTGACACTAGCACGTAGCTGCTGCTCACATCTGCAGCCTCTGTCTGAATCTCAGTGAGAGGAGAGAGGAGACAGGAGACAGGAGACAGGAGACAGGAGAGAGGAGACAGGAGACAGGAGACAGGAGACAGGAGACAGGAGACAGGAGACAGGAGGCAGGAGAGAGGAGACAGGAAACAGGAGAGAGGAGACAGAAGAGAGGAGAGAGGAGGGAAGCTTCAGAAACCAAATGTGTTCATGGGTCGAAGTGAGGAGAGAGAAGTAAAACTGATTCTAGCTGCGTTTTCTATGGTTTAGAGAAGAATGGTGGCCTTGAAGTGCACAAAACACTGCGACATGTTACACAACTCAGTGGTCAATAAGACAACACAATGACAAGTAAGACAACACAGAAAACACAGTGACAAGTAGAAAACACGAAGACACCGAATAAAACAAAACGACAAGTAAGAAAACACAACAAAAAGTAAGAAATCACAAAGAGACGAAAGAAAACACAACAAGAAGTATACAAATATTTATATAATATAAAAAACAGAACACCAAGTCACAAAACACACAAAAGATTCTTGCATTTTCTTATTTGCCGCTGTGTTTTTGGATTTTCCGTTTTTTTTTGTAATTGTGACCTGCACTTCAAGGCCACCGTACCAAACGTGAAAGGACACAATACAAACATCCAATAACCTTCATTACAACTGTAAATATTTACAATAAAAGCATAGGAAGTCAAAAATACTTCATGATACTGACTATAAGGTAAGTGACACAAGTTTGTATGGGAATATCAGCACTGAATGAAAATGATCACACAGTTTAATGATTTGGTCCCTTTAACTGAATATCTCTTTAATATCAACTTGATATATAAATATCATATTTCTAAGTTCACGAGAGGAGGAAAAAGCGGCTTCATGTTTTTAATACTTGTTTAGACAATGTGTTTATACGCTAACATGCTGAAAAGTTACTTTAAGTACTCAATGGTGTGTAACAGGCCGTAACGCTGTCTGTCCCTGTCACTCAAGCGTTGCATAACATTTACTACAGTAGTGTAACATCACAATTCTGCATGTACTGTACAATAAAAATGATAAATCTGCATTGTGTGATTTGTATTTCCAGTTTCTTAGGCTAAAGCGTAAAATACCTGATCGCAGTTTGGTGCTCCACTCGACAATATCATTCAACAGTAACGCTAAGAACAAAATGTAAAGTAGCTTAACGTCTTTGAATGATCTGTTGGGGCAGGTCTTCACTGAGAGAGGTCACTGCAGCGTCTCCAAATCCTCACGATGACTCAAGGCTCAAATATCTCTGATTAGAGGAGGCTTCCCACGATATGACTCCATGAGCAGTAACTGGCTCTTTCCCCAGGGCCGCTCCAGTTAGCGTCTTTGAGGTCCCTGTTCCGACAGGCCTGCTCTACCTGAGCTTCTCATTCTACAGCTCAGCATACTGAGCCGAATCACCAGCAGCTGTTGACCACCATCCCTCGTTACTACAGCAATGCCAACAGAAATCTGTTCCCCTGGGAATTCAAACACCGAGGCAGTGGAACTCTCTCTGTGTGTTTGTGTGTGCGATTGTGTCAGCCGAATGTTTTCCTTGGCTGATTGTGAGTCATCCAAATTCCCTGCAGAGATCTAATTCCTGATAGATTTGGCTTCCTTTATGAACTCTCTCTTCATTTCGATACAGACTTGGACGCCGACGCCGCCGCCTCACTCGAGATAGTTCAAGATAAATGGGCTTCCGTTTAGTTTTTTTCCCGCCTTAGGGAAGTTTGCAGCTGATCACTTGCACGTTGCAGAGGGACTCGATACGTGATTGATTCGTCATGATTTGTCATGATAACGGCCGGTTACAGTTTACACAGCAGATGTCCTTTGGGTCAGTCGAGAACAACACATCCACTCGTGGCTAACAAGCAGCTGCTTTGTAACCAAATGTGAATGTTTCTTATTTCCAGATTTAACTGAAGACACCTTGAGGTCGTCAGGCGCCACGTCTCCGTGCAACAGTAATCTGCTACGAACCTCCGCCCTGGTAAGGTGTCGGCTATGGCTCAGGAGGTAGAGCGAGTCGTCCACTAGCAAGAGGGGTCGTGGTTCGATCGCCGGACATCCTCTAGTCTACATGCGGAAATGTCCTTGGGCAACATAGTGAAGCCCAAATTGCCCCTGACAACAACAGTGTGAATGATGTTTAACCCATTTTCTACTGGTCAAAAAGCCAAATATACCCTCTGACAACTGGCTTCTGTCTGCAGTGGGAATAGACCCCTGTGATGGAAACGAGAAACCCGGGTGAATGCTTTAACTTGCCAAAACATATAAGTGAGAGAGAGCCTCAGTTTTTCTTTAGCACCAGGGAATAAAACAGAAAGACAAACTCCTTAACTGGCAATGGGAAGGGAGTCGACCTTCCTTGTGTTTAGAGGGTTAACTCACTTGATCAAAACTGGCATATACCCACAAATTTTGGGGTCAAAGAGGTATAAGCCTTTTTTCCATCCATCTATTATCCTTCGAGGGATGCAGGGGGAGCTAGAGCCAACTCTGCTAGCGTATCGTAGGACCAACATACAGAGACAAACAACCCTTTACCCTCAGATTGAGA
The DNA here is from genome assembly GCA_038501795.1 of Pseudopleuronectes americanus. Classification (NCBI taxonomy): domain Eukaryota; kingdom Metazoa; phylum Chordata; class Actinopteri; order Pleuronectiformes; family Pleuronectidae; genus Pseudopleuronectes; species Pseudopleuronectes americanus. The sequence continues at coordinate 16,639,276 of CM076726.1, read as the reverse complement.
GTCCAGTTAACATATAATCCCAATCTGCCGGGTAGAACCTGGAGATACCGCACACACAGACATGGAGAGAACATCCAAACTCAACACAGAAAGACCCCCAGCCGAACCGGGATTGGAACCGGGAACCTTCTACAAGGTTTTATAAATACAGTAAATTTATCATGTAAGCAGGACCAGCTGACCATGTCGTTTGCTTTTTCACCAACTAGCATCATTACACTGACAACAGCTGTAAGCCACAAAAAAACCCAACAACATCAGATTTGGACATTGGCACAACAATAATCAAATGTGGATGTTCCTTATTTTTCTCGGGCCCTTGAAGCTTCATCTGGATCACATTACAGCTCATCTGGCCCAGTGAGTCCACGAGCTGCTCAACCATCTGCTGCAGCATGTGGAAAGAGCTCAATTGAAGAATTTAGATTTGAAAAATGTTTGCAGAGTCTTCTGAGACGTTTACCTCCAGACAATCCGCTTTGATTTCCACATGCAGGCTCTTCTGCTATGTGTGTGTGTGTGTGTGTGTGTGTGTAGAGATTTGGATGTGGAGGGGGATGTGTTTTGCTGCTTTGGCTCGGGGGGGCCACAGGGACCGAGCTGCACTCTCTAGGCCGTGGCTCTGTAGAAGTAGTGAACTGTATCTCTGTTGCTCCCCTGCACGAGCAAACACTTTCACAGTAATGAGTCACTTTTTCCAGGTGGAGGGGAAAAGAGCAGAATGCCGAAGGGGGAAAAATGATGCATTACACACACACACACACACACACACACACACACACACACACACACACACACACACACACACATGTGCAAACACAGAGTGATGCACACCAGCAGAGAGGGTTAAAAGGGCATTAGCTGTTTCCTGCCGGCGCGGTTGGGATTTCAGGCAGTTGAGTCTCTCCAGGGAAACACCGGCTGATGATCTGTTTCCGATGAAAGAGGCGAAACACTGAACCACGTCCGGGTCTTGTGTGTTTGTATGGCACCGCCGGTCTCGGTCTGCCGAATGAGCGGCCAGCAAACATGTTGAAAGCTCGCAAAAAGCTTATTGCTCAATCCAGTCCTGAGGTTGGGCTCTGGATCCATGACACACCACAAAGAAAGAAACATCCTCCAGGTTTTTGCTCGTGTGGCCTGAAGTTTCCGAGATGTGTTATAGGATTGGAATCTTTGGGAACGGCGGGGGGAAGTAACCAATCGCTGCTCTCCTTGTGGATTGGCCTGAATAGTCTATGCAGTGTTCATATGGTCACTGGGCTAGTTTATTTTTTAACACAACACCAAATTTACACAATGATTGAGCTACTCTGGATTCTCTGGAGCACCTTTGTTTCCCATGACCCTGAGCACACGTCATTATAAAAAAAGTATCTTCCAATTCTTCCCTTTTAAGTTTCCATTAGCTTTTTTTTTAAACGTAATAATAATGCACTTTGATATCATGCATAGCTGCTTATGGTAGTGTTGCCCATGGACTGTATAGCAAGATGGACGAAATGACGGCTCCTCAAAAGTGAAGCCAAAACTTATCGGACGCCATCTGCTGGCCGGCTGCAGCATAGGCCATAAATCCTGCCTCCTCCATGTAAATGGACCAAACTAAAATATCAAAGACCACATCAATAGATTTTGCCTGTAGATGGTTTCTGTTGTGTACATACATATATATATATATATAAAAAGTCCATGGCCTTGAATGATTCCATGTTTTTTAATATAATACTTTAAAGTGTTTTTGTCTTGCTTTGTTTTTGATTATATCGTTCCTACTACTTCCTGTTGTTGTTGTCCTCTTTCGGATTGCCTCAACTCATCTTTCCCTTTATACACGTTTCAATTCTGTCTAAGGTATTTGGTATTATTTAAAACCTTTGAATAATGTCGGGAATCTTAAAAGCATCTGTGGGGTTGAGGGGTTAACCAGTGACTTCTCTCTGAGTCCATCACTGCAGCACTCCCACAGAAGGCAGGAGCTCTACCTGGTGTTTCCTCCCCCCTCTCTCTGGGCGCCCCCCCTCTCTATCCCTCTATCCCTCATCCTAAAATCCTGGAAAACATAAACATCCTTCCAGCCTGTGACGTCACTCCCGGAGCAGTGCGCGCTGGCCGGATTAGGGAGAAGGAGTTGCCTCAGTCCCCGTGGCGAGCAGGGTAAACATGGAGATCTGACGATGGAGGAATGGAACGGTGCGAGGGAACCTTTGCTCCGAAACCACCAGCTGCCTCTCGTCTCCCCCAAATGTCCAGATGGCCGCCATACACTCACACACCCACAAAAACTTCATCGCCACTATTTTTTCTCCCTCCGTCTCTCGGCTGCACTTATCAAACATTGCCTTCATGTGGTTTGATATTTACTCTTCACAGTGTGAGGCATGAAACACACACACACATCACACACTGGTCATACAGAGCTGCACTGGGGAGAAAAACATGTCTGTTTGTGGTTGAGCTGACATGCATACATTACTTCAAAAAGGGCCTGTGTGTGTGTGTGTGTGTGTGTGTGTGTGTGTGTGTGTGTGTGTGTGTGTGTGTGTGTTGTTGCATGTTTTTATTTGAGATTTTATTGCAAGTCTCTCTGTGTTCCAAATGGGGAAAATCAAACAGTACGTGTTTGATTTCCTCTCATTTGTGTTTGTGTTAGTTTGTGGTTTCTCGGTAACTTCGTGGAACTCGGCACATTCAGGGACGTGGGACTGTGTTTATATGAGGAGTGGGCAGTGGCGGATCTAGAATTTGTCTAAATAAGGGGCCATACAGGGCCCCTCTGAGTAAATCCACAATTTACATATGTCCAACATCGATACACGATTCCTTGTTTACTGTTGGATCTATAGCAAGGCGTTTTATATTTATTGTTTGTATTGTTAGTAACTGACTGGTTTATTGTAACAATAAAAAAGACTGCTGGGACCCCTGGCCCCACCCCTGGTCTGGCCCCTTGGAGGAGGTCATTTGAAACCAATCGTTTCAGGTTCACTTGTCAAGTAAGAGGATCAGAGTGTGTGTCGGGGTGTGCGGGTGTATGTGTGTGTTTGTGTGTGTGTGTGTGTGTGCACATTTCACATTATCGAACCAGGTCAAGTGTAACAATCCACCTTGATAATATTTGAGAGGCGTAAAAAATGAAATTACAAATACCTCAGATCTGGTATTGATTTCACTTGCAAGTGTCCTGATAGAGTATCTCTCACATGAGGCCACTAAACGATCCTGTTAGATTCACCAGCAGCTGGATAAATGAAATTTTGCTGCAATATTGAATCTCACCTATTCCTCATTAGCTTTCCTCCCCTGAATGTGTTTTGGTTTAAATCCTCTGTAATCAGCCTCAGTTGGAACGCACTTGCAGAAATCATGTTCTTTTCTTTTTTTTCAGGCAGAATTGGGTTCAGTGTAGGAATGAAAAAAACAAGATCTCTCTTCAGCAGAAACCGTTTTCACAGCCATTTTCTGAAGCCATGTCTTCATTTCTTTTTTACACTGATGATTCTGGGTCAATAGTCGTAACAAGGATTCATCTGATTAGACAAGAGGATCTGTCACATGATGGGAATCATGCACATGACCTATATGAGACACTGCTGGAAAAGAGGTGCCTGTGGTTTCTTTTAAAAAGATCTTTTCCTAACTTCTCAAAAGGACATTGTTTTTGAAATCTATTCAAGTGTGGATTTAGGTTTCCGTCATTGGAACATTTCTGTGCCAGCAGCAGCCACTTTAATTGTCTTTTGAAGTGAATATTAACCATCCATCATGTGAACGCCAGCCAGCCTCAAGTAACCGCTTTCAAACTCTGATCAATCATAGCTGCTTTGACACTTCAGAAAATATGGCAAAGAAAGTTCTTCTGAGTCAGTTTTTGAGTTGTGCATTAATAATAAAAGAGATTGTTGTTGAGCCGGTGACGTATTTCGTTTTAATATGTACGCAAAAATCAATATTTAATCACATTCAGACGGCTGGTTTCTGAGGGAAAGAGGGAGGTATCGCTAACGCATCAATATTATTCTGTTTACCTGATCTGGCTCTGGCTGGGCAAGTTTTTGTCTTTTTCTTGAAGTAAACTGTCTCAAAAATGGAACTTCTTCTCTCCAACTCCATCTTGGTGGAAGTTTTTCCTATTAATTGTGATCTCAGGACTCAACTACTGTGACTCATTTTGTTTTTCTGGCATAAATCAAGTCACGCTCTCGCCTCCAACCAGTTCAGAGTGCAGCAGCAGCTCGGCTTGTTACTGGTTTTAATCGACAGAGTCACATCATCACACCAATCCTGGCTTCTCTCAATCGTCGGCTCCCTGCTCGGTTTGAATTGATTTGAAGATTTTACTGATCTCTTTCTAAGCCCACCTGGTCTGCCCCCAAACTCCACACTAAAGAGGCTGAGGCCCCCGGATCAGAGCCTTTTAAGGTGGGAGCCTTCTGGTCGTCCCACACTGGAGACTTCTGTCTAGAGGTGAACGTACATCAGGGTCCCACGGCGTTGAATAACCCGCCTGAGCAGGTGAGACTTGCAGATTCATTGCCTTCTTATAAATCATAAATTTAAACCCTTTTTTACAGACATGCCTAAATGTGATGTCATTTTTTAAACTTTTTATAGTTTTATAGCTTTTTATTATTTTTATTTTTTACTTAATTACTTTTATATAATGTCAACTTTTTTATTGTTTTTGTGTGATACTTACTTCTTAACGGTTTTCATTAGTGTGACTTTGAATTCCCTCTGCCATGTCTGCTTTGTGTGTCAAAGCCCTTTTCTGATTTCACATATCAGATTGTCACAGTATGAAATCGGTGCCAATGCAGTTAACACAACGTCGCTACAACTGATTGTAAGAGCTCATTCTCTACATCTGGGGTGTTATGAAAAGGACATTTTTGAATTGAAAATGGTAAATACATAAATCCTCATTGTGTAAGCCCTACATCTGTTTCACTACAGAGTACAAAGGGAAATACCAAGTGGAATAGAAAACAGGGAGATGTGTCTCTCAGTCTGACGTCTCTGTTTCCTCCTCGCCTGCTGTTACACATCATGCCAACACTGGAGAAACATTTAATCTCACTGCTCCCTAAGGCGGCAGCTTATACAGATTCGGGAGTGAAAACAGAATTTTCAGAGGGAGAAACCCGTCTTGAATCTGAGTGAATCCTCTGGGGTGAGCTGAAGTCAGATATCAGAGCAACTCGCCGGGTAGGAGACTCTCTAATGGAGCCACACATTAAACACCACAAACTATATCCATTTCCATCGTGGCAGTCAGACAGCCGAGTGATAGATGTGTGGGGGAGTGGGTGGTTGTGTGTGGCGTAGTTCTCATTGTACCAAGTCTGTAACTACATGAGGGTTCAGACCCCATGTCCCAGTCACATTGAAGAATATGACTCCTTCACTTTCTTCAGCTTCATTGGTCGATGAATGATTGAAAATGTCGAGACCTTGTTGGGAAACAGGAGCTATTTCCATTCATCAGTCAGTTGTAACCTTTGAGCATCCATCCATCCACCCGTCCATCCATTCATCCATCCGTCCATTCATCCCTCCATCCATCTGTCCATCCATTCATCTGTCCATTCATCCACCCGTCCACCCGTCCAACTGTACACCCCTCCATCCATACATCCATCCATCCATCCGTCCACCCCTCCATCCATCCATCCATCCATCCATCCATCCTTCCGTCCAGCCGTCCACTCGTCCACCTGTCCACCCCTCCATCCATCCATTGCCAATACCACTAATCCTTCTGAGGGTCACAGGGGCTCAGCTGGACATTGGCAAACAGAGAGAGTATCACAGGATTAACATCTACGGTCAGTTTAGAGTCTCCTGTGAACCCAGCCCAAATCCACGTCCTAGGACTGTGGGAGGAACCCGGAGTTCCTGGTGAAAACCTGCATTCAGACACAGAAGGACAGCGGCAGGTCGTGTCTCACTGTCCTCTCTCTCCCTGCTGCTCTACCAGTAAACCCACTCCCTCTCCCCCCTTCGTATCCTTTGGTTGGCAGATAACAGTCAAAAGCAGCTAAATTGGCTGATCAATGAACAGGGCCCCTCTGGGTAACACAAAAAGCCAAGAAACCAATTTTTTTTGCGACCTCAATGTGGTCTTTTTACTGTTGCCGGACCAGGGGTGTCACTCGGACACAATGTCACACTCGTAACGCCGCAGAGAAGCACACAGGGGGCTCGGAGGGTTCGAGATGAACACAGATCTGTTTCCTATTAAGTCTGGAAACAATTTGAGGCAAACGTAATAAAAGCAAATGGATGAAACTGAAGATGAAGGCGCCAATGAGGTCCTGATATGTGGTGTGGATCCACAGGGATCAATTTATAAACAGCTGAATTATCTGAGTATCTGCCACGGAGCCAGCTTAATTGAAAGTTGCCCCTGGCGTCTCATTTCAGCCTCTGTTTGCTCTTTATTTCCTCTTTTTAAAGTTGGATTCCATATTGACTTTTGTCATGTTATGATTCGGATTAAATATCTCCCCTGGATTTGTTTCCTTCTTGTAGGAAACCTCAGCAGCTTCATGCTCCCATCAGGCACCAGGCAATGACAGGTTCTTTAACCACCACGTGAAGCAAACAACAAAGGAACCTGACACTCGGCCCGTTTGTATTCCATAACAACGTCTGGCCTCTAAATCGCATTAACTCGGCAGAAGAACTGGATTTTGCCAAACACAACATGTTTTTGTGAGTGATGCAAATTACCCAATTTTGTGCAGCAGTGCTTAAAGCCAGAGATCCCCCCCGCGGGAGGAGTGCATTACTTTAGAAGACTCCACAGCAAATAGCCCGAGAGAAGATTCAACTTGAATTTGTTATGTGATCTGGAATACACAACATCTGTATCTGTAACTTCACACACACACACACTCACAAACGCCTGTGTGCTTATACTAGCGTATGTATGCATGACCGTGCAATTCTTGCGTGCGGCACAAAGTGATGATCTTAGCATCTTGGCTCACAACAGTCCCGTCTCATCTCTTTAAACACCATGTGACGTGACCTCATCAGCTGAGAGGACACCCTGCGGATCGGCTCGGAGACTTTAATGACATGCTGCGGATTTCTGCAGCGGCACGCGGGATGTCCCAGACGGAGCGGCAGGACTAACAGAGCTGAGGACCTCAGGCCTCCACGTAGTCTCCAGATGCAGAATGCAGAATGTTGTTAACGGATTCCACTGTTTCAGGTTTCATACGAAGAGAAGAACGCACGTGAGGGATCGTCTCTGTAGAAGATGGAGATGGAGTCAGGGAGAAGAACGTCATGACGATAACTTGTTTGTAAACTTTTCTTTCTGAAATAGAAACTAAAAGCTCTTGACCTGTTACATCTGTTTACAAATGTCACTGACGTGACTTAATTAATGGTTCAATTGGACATGATTTTCTGGGCGCATAAAACTGTTGTTCTAGGCTTTGAACCAAAGAGATCCATGTTTTCCTGGAGCCTTCAGGCTCAGTTTAGCAGCTCCAGAGTAGAACTGATGACATCAAGATATGAGTTCTGGCTCTCGTCCCTGTTCAGCCCAGACTGAGCCTTTTCCACTGAAACATATTTAAACTGAACCGTCCGAGATGATGAGAAGAACATATGTGAGGTTTTTTAAGGTAGGGATGGGAAAACAAAGATGTCAAACACACAGACTCTACAGGGAGGAGACTGGAAACCATCAATACGATTTATTTTTGCTGTTTATGGCAAAGAAACACAACTTTTAATAACTGAGTAAGATTCCAAAATGGTTTGACTTGCAAAACTCTCATGAGGGGATGAATGCAGCAAACACATCAAGCCACTTGGTAATTAAAGTAATTTCCAATTCTTATTGATTAAAAACCCAAATATCCAAGGATCTCAATTATGCTGAGAAGAATTTTTACTTTGAAAAGTTAAATTATGGCCTTTGATTAAAGTAGATATATTGGAGCGTTTCTTGCAACCAAAGTAAATTAAAGAGAAACAGTGAAGCAAAACCTCTCAAGACCAAAGGTCTGCATCAAGATGTGACCATCACGTCACCCACTGGTTTGTGAACAGCCGTTTTGAAGCCTCCAGTTTTGGGCTTTGTTGAGTCGCCATCTTGGCTTTTTGCAACCAGGAGTAATCATATGGGGGCTGAACCTGATTTCACTTCCTGCATTGTAATTGTTTGTGAGCAGCACAATCTACATCAGGTCTCCTCCCACATTCTCACATGAAAGCCCCCGACCACCTCCGTCCTCCAGAGGGCTCTGAGGAAGTCCTCGTCACTAGGTGGAGCTAGAGTCCCTAAGAAATATGCGCTGTACAGGGAGCGTTAAAAGAGGTTTTAAATGAACAGTATGGCAGCATTTCAAAATCATATTGATGGTTCACTGACCTGGAATCAGGAGAACGGTGACTCTTTCATTCCTACTCCTCCCTCTGGACACCTGCTCTGGCTCTATGCAGCAGTTTAGATAGAGAATCAGGCCCAAGTTCAAGAGTGATGTCGAACAGTTGATCAGTCAAAAAGTTTTAAGTCATTGAAAGACAGCGTTTATGTCCTTCTTTAAAATATGAGGAACTCTAACCAGACTTTGATTGATTTGTTGCAGTGGCAGCTCCTCTGGTTCATGGGTGATGTCCACTGGTCAGTTGTGTTTCAGGTGAGTGAGTGTTACTGGGCAGTCAGAGCTCCAGTCAAAGGTTGATAGGCTTTCATCTTTTCTCCACATGAAATCCACCATTTCGTATTGCATGTTTTTTAACCATATTCTCTACACATTTTAGAACTCACTGTCAAAGGAGTCGAGTGTGTGTTTAATTTCGATAACAGAAATATGTAAACTCTTCAAGATGCTCGCCGACACATTTCCTCTTCCGACTGATTTCCAGAGGGTAAATATCTAAACAAATTGGCCAATCAGAGCAGACCGGACACACCAGCAGAGGGTTTCTCCTGATGAGAGAACATGTCGAGTGTGAGCATGTGTTGCAAACCAGCTATGTGGCGTAAACAACAACAACCGCTAGACTCCCGATCATGAGATAACAAGTTGTTAAATTATTCGCTCGGACACAGAGCGTCAATCACCACGTGGGGCTGCAGAGGGCGCTGTTGCTCTGTAAATGTGTTGCTTTAATATTGTGGCTGCCGGGTGAAAAGGGGACCTCGTTGGAAAGCTTCCTTGAAAGTTACTTGTGTCAAACACAACAGTGAAAGTGTTGTACTGAGACTCATCTTCAGGAAGAGGAGGATGTTGTTGCAGAGCTCAGTTTCATAGCTCCCACTGCGACGTGACTGGGAGCTGCAGAAATCTGTGTGTCAGCTGCAACTGAGACAATACTTAGAGGAGAACTGATAAATCTAGATATTAGATGCACAAGAGAGGAGTGGATGACTGATCGGGTTCTTGCTGCACCAACGAGAGAGAAGAGATATTGTTATTTAATGCAGAGACACTAATGTCTTTTCTAAATGACACTGCAGTGGACATCAGGGGGCGGAAGCAGCCACAGCCATAAACCAGCTGCTCAGCAGGGGACAGCACGTATGTGTGCCACGTCAACTGTGTGTGTGTGTGTCTGTGTTTGTGTGTGGTGGTGGGGGGGGAGGAGGAGTCTGCAAATAGACAGCCTGTCTGCAGGTGGCTCTGATCTAATCTCCTCCTCAATCTGCCGCTCGGTCGGTGCTGGGACGACAGGTAAACATGTCAGATCTGGAGAAGTTAGGACAGCAGTGAGGATGAGGCCTCCCAGGGAGAGAGAGCACATGGGAGGAAGGTGGTTGCACACTGCCCTCTGATGGAAGAACACAGCCAGTGCACACGCTATAGATATATACATGTTTATAAAATAAATAGATTCTCATTTCGCCATTTCTAAACTTAAAGATTTCAGACTGATCCCTACACAAGGTCTATTTTATCTCTGATTTCTGTAACTGTTTGGTGTAATTTGTCTAAACCACCATAGTTGCTCAGTTGTTTGTCTCCTGGGCCTCCTATGTGGATTTAAAAAGTGTATTATACCTCATATGACAGCTGGTAGTGGTGCGTAGTAATAACAGGAACCGAGGTGCAGCCGATTGTGAATTCCAACCCAATATAAGGCTAATTTTGATATTGAAGTATATTTAACAGGGACTGTCAGATATCACCCAGTGGAGGTAACTGAACGTGGCTTATAATCAAGGCCAGCTAACACCCAGCTTAAATAAAAATTACTTTATTGTTTTTTAAAATAAATGCATTTTTACAGTCAGAAAACAGAGCAGCAGGACATGCACTGCTGCTCCCGACACTGGAGGCGAACAAACACATCAGAGAACAAAGACGAGGCTCGATGTTCCTCCCAACTTCATTTTTTGCTGATTCGTCTCAAACTCCTTCATCCTTCATATGGACAATTATTAAATGGCACACTTCGGTTGTGACACAATATCAGACGAATAGGTGAAGTACTTTAACAACAAAAACAAAAAAAAAGGCACAGAGCAAATTAAATTTGCAGCAAAAACTGCGCGTAAAGTTTCACCTTCAGTCGAAAGAAAGAGCGTAAAATGCGACTCTGGGCCACAGGTGGTAGGAGAGAGAGCAGGAAATCAATAAAATTAAGCAGTAATACAAGAAAACAGAACAAATTGAAAAGGCATACGTATCTGTATTTTAGAAAAAAAATATATGTACTCGACAAACATCTTCATCAAATCTGGAGTTTGAGACTAGTGTTATCTTCATATATAATCATATATATCTTCATCTGAAAACCCGGTAAGACCACAACATGAGCAGGCACGGTTCTGAATACTACACGTTGACAGATGACAACCCACTCTTTCGTCTTTTTTTTTCCTGAAAGGAAAAACTTCCAACCCTCCCACCCCCCCCCCAAGAAGCAGGAAAAAAAACTGTACAATTTCTATAAAATGTTTGTGTTTTTACATTAGTTACAAAAAAATAATACTTTACTGACTGATCCTTCATGACTGAGAACAGGAGAAAAGAAAAAACATTTTGCATATTCATTCTTCAAACTCAGTGACCTTTTGCTGGTGTGTAATGATAAAAATAAGAATAACAACAACAATATTAATACTATACGGTGTGAGAGACAGAGAGGCAATAAGAGGGAAAAGGTGGCAGAAGGGAGTGATGCCCCCTTGTGTTATGTAGTGTCAATGCACAGAGCAATGAGATGTCAGGGCTGTGAAATGTGGATGTAATCGAACGCATGATAATCCTTAATTTTCAAATGCAGCCAAAAACACACATGTCTGGATAAATGTTAATGCACATTATTTCTAAATCTGCACTTGCAGGTCATTGGAGGAAAGAGCGTGGCCTGAGAGACCATCTTAAGGTCGGAGAAAGGGAGTGGACGCTTTGAAAAATCACTGCCAATAGTGTAAGACGTTTTAAAACCCATTAATCTACCCCACCAGCAAACGTGTTTCATCCTCTGTGGTTGAAAGTCTGGTTCCAGTAAGTGGACGACACAGACACAGCCACTCGCTATGAAGAGAAGACGTACATCTCAACCCAATTTACAGAAAACGCAGATATTGCATATTTAACTGGGACCGTCAGAGAGTTCCTGAAGTTTGAAGAACATCTAGTCTGACATTTCAAGTGAGAACTACAGACAGTTAACCAGAGGATCTGTGCTCGAACACCCTGTGGACAAAGACTGAATGACCACAGGGAGCAGCCTCACGCTCTGAATGTAGTGGACATGTTGACAAATGATTTAGCTTCTTGAGTGTTTAAATATTAAAAAACAAGGATAAAAACCTGTCGAGGGGATGAGACACTTTGAACGCACACTGACAACTTTAGTGATTAGTGTTTATAAAATGTGTGTTTTGAGAAAACACTAAATGTCGTGAACATGAGAATACATCACTTTTTAGACTCAGCTATTTTTGCTGTTAGGTCGACTCGTGGAGGTTCGTTTGAAACATAGACTTTATATAAAGATGGACGACATGACTGCTCAAAAGGGTCTAGATCGCCCCCTGGTGGTTGGTGGCAGTATAAGGTCTCGACCTCCTCTGTGTTAGTTTATGGGATATGGATTAAAATAGGTCGTTTTTTAGGGAGCTCTTATCACACATGCTCGTTGAAGTGTTTTAAAAATAGGGTGAAATGTGCGTGCATCGGTAGGACCTCAGCTCCTCAGCTCCATAACAACCACTACCGCCATGAGTCCGGCTCCAAATCAGGTCAAAAGTTGGTGCACTGAGCTGTAGTGTGTTACCAGACATGCTCACTAGCAACAGTCCGTTAAATACAAAAAACTAAACTGAGGCTCTCAGTGTCGCACCGTTCAGAGAACACGATGACAGTTCATAGGAGGGACTCGACTCTCTCCGGCTGTGGAGAAACAGACATCGAAAGAAAAAAGGACATTTAAGATAAAAAACAGCTTATTCAAAATCAGGACTGTGTAGTGTAGAAGTGCTTTCACGTGACTTCATAGAGATTAAACCCTTCATAGAGCGGATAGGATGTATGTTGCTGTTCTTCCATCAGACTCTAGTCTGTGTTTTAGGATAAATAATTAGATATGACTGTGGGCATCTGTGGCAATAAATCACAACATGTGTCAAGGACAGTTTGACGTCAGCTCTTTAGTCCGGTTCTAGAAGAGAAAGAGGCAAAGACAAAAGAGTGAAGAGGAAGATAGACAAATCAAAGGATCTTTGGGATTAAATTCGGTGTTTGATTTGTGTTTAAAGGGAAGTGATGGACGCTAAGTTGATGGCTGTCGGTCCAGGAGGAGGAGGAGGAGGAGGAGGAGGAGGAGGAGGAGGAGGAGGAGGAGGAGGAGGAGGCGGGTGGTTGTAGCTAAACAGGCTTCTGCTCAACCACAGGAGTTTAAGTTCAAAGTTCGTCTGAACTGATTCAACCACAATTTAGTGTTAGAACATGTGACCTCGTCGGCAAAACACCAGCGAACACGGTGGTCGGCATGGCAACGGTTGCTGCTCTGGACTCTTCCGCACAGCTCCAAAAAAAAACTTTAAAAGTAGAATAAAATAAAATACAACGTGGTTCCACTCCCCTCCTGGCCCCCCCGGCCCACAATCGTTGACCCCTGGCTTGTTTGGGGGGGGTGGGGGTGCAGCTCAGACCCAGCCGCTGGTCAGCTTATAGAACATCTCCTCGTCTAGAGACTCGTTCTGGTCCTTGGCCCGTGTGGACAGGAAGATGTAGCCGCCGATGAACTCGTGGACGACCTTACAGTCCACCTCGGCGCAGATGAAGGACAGGCTCGGCTCGTCGGCGAATTCCACCGTCACCTGCGCACACAGAGCGGAGCGGGTCACATCAGACATTCTGTGTTAAATCCTCACAGATGTCAATAAGATACGTGCCGTGTTGATTTGGAAGCTAATCCACCACACTGTCACTTTTTATATGTTCTTACCATCTTGATCTCCCAGTTGACGTTCCACTGCTTCATGTTGCTGAAGCGCCAGGTCTTGATGGCGTCTCCGGTGCCGCCGTCCATCCGGATCAGACGGTTGTAGGTGATTCCGATCAGCTCCTCCCTCTTTCCTCCCTGGAACCTGCAGAGAGGAAGTTGGAAAAGAAGATGGCGGATGAAAACGTGGAATGACCCAACGAGTCGATGTCAGGACGTAAAACTGAATGTGTGCTTAATGGAGATTAAATTATAAAGTAAGATTAGAAATTTATTGAACTGACAAAACTTACTTTGCGAGGAAATGAGTCATTCCGAACTCGGGGAGCGACTGCCACGCCTGGATGAAACGCATCTTGGCCTCGATGAGACTCATCTGGGCCACGTTCTGGTGGGCCTCCAGGATCCGGGCTGAAATCTAACAAAACACACAATCGTACACATTACACTCACAATATCTCGGTGTGTTCCCACCATCTGAGTCACCACAAACACTGACCCGTTCCCCAACAATGTTTCCCCTTCACCACAACATCGCCACACTTGAAACCACCCAATACACCTACATTGTCTCCCCCCGCTGTATAAACAAGCTGAGGCCAACTGCACAGAGCCATCAGCACACACAGTGTCAACAGATAAACCAGAGAGGTGTCACAAGTCTACACACAGCTAGAAAAACAGACACACACTTATGAATTCACCTGGGGAGCCAGACTAAGGTTAAAAAGCAAAGAGAGTGTGTTAGTCTTTGTGAGTCTGCATGCATGTGTGTATTCATGTCCTTAAATCCTTTTCTTTAGTCCTTTACTAATTCAAGTTATAATTCACGTCACATGAGGATTCTGACTTCTGACTACAGACACACTGCTGATTAATCTCTGAATCAAATTAAAGAGTTATGCACGAGAACGCAGCTTTACCCTTTCTCGAGTTGAGCTCAACGTTTAAAATGTACAACATTCCAATTAAATAATTAAAGTAATTATTGAGCTTCACTGTGACGGATCACTTACCTTCAGCAAGTGTCTGGTCTCTGCTTTTTATATTAAAACGCATGAATTAAAATCAGCCTTCAGGGTAAGAAACTTTCCAAAACACATTAAAACTAATATAATAACCTGTGAGGTGGTTTGATAAATGGTCGGTTGGAATAAATTTCTTATGAACCATCACTACTTGTCCCTTCCAAGAACATAAGACAAAAAAAACACAACAGTGACACCCCCGAACTCACATCGATAGAGTTAAATGTCATTTTTCTGTTTTATGTCACCATGAAAGATACAGTTAACTATCTAGAAGGTTTCTTATTATTCTACTGTATCGAGCACTATAATGACTAGGTCCAATGTTTCCCACACAGACTTTACTTGGGCTGAATGCACAGGTGGATCAATGGCTGTCAAATGTATTTGTTTATACAGCTTGGTAGTTTTCTTTGATTTCTATCCAGCGGTAGAATGTGATCATTTAATTCATGGTTAACCTCCCCTCGATCTAATCCTCCTGTATAAGCATCTTTTATAAAAGGACCGATCAGGTAAAGCAAAAGTTTCTCTGCTTATTGTGTAATTATGCTCTCAGATATTGGTAATACCAAGTCTCTGCATTGCTAGATCCAAAACTCAAGTGTCTATTCAGTGCACAAATCTTTACTTGGCTTTCAATCTGCAGCAGCGGCGCTTTATCTATGTCTCCTTTGTCAACGTGGTGATGGATTCTATCTTTCTTCCAGCACCAAATATTTTGCATCTCATTTTTGTATAGTTAATTTACATACGCACAAACACTGGAGCTCTTGTTTTGAAGAACCCAGAGAGACAGAGCTTTATAGTCAGAAGGGGAGGGTTTGGTTATTTTGGATCTGTGAATTGAATTATTCAAATGAAAAAATATATTCAGTGCATTTTTAAATGTAAAAGGTCACAATTATTTCCAGTTTGTAGCCATGTTGAAAACCATTTTCTCATATTCACCAGCTACCAACACAAGTATAGTTCTGACCCATGGGAAACACTGAATTCCTACCACTACTTTTCTGGTAAAGTGACGAGCTCGGAGCTGAGACAATCATGCACATATCTAAGGTTTGCTCGGCACCCAGTGGACACACAGCTCAACTTACCAGGTCCCTGATATAGCCTGGCTGAGGAGGGAGAGGTGGGGATGGAAGGAAGATGCAGAGGAATGAAGGAGAGGTATGGAGAAAAAGACAGAGTGGATAAAGAGAACAAGCACATAAGATAAATGTTGAGGGAGTGAAAAGACAAAATAACAAATAGACAATAACTGTAATAAAAAAGAAAATAAGAAGTTGGAAGAGGAGGGTTTGGAATGTCATGCAGTGTTTGGCCACAAGAGGGATGTGTAGCAGCAATAATAAAGTGTATAATTTTTTGATTTTATTTTGTTTTAAATGGGAAAAAGTAGAACAACATTTGTGTATTGGATTCCTATATTTCAGGTCTAGAAAGTGTCTGTTTATTCTTTACATACTTTCATATTGGGTCATTATAGGAATCAGACATCTTCTCTGCAATTCCTCTTTCATCCACAAGATGGTGATATATACCACGCAACACACTTTGGAAGCTCCAGCGTGAAGGAGTGCCATATCTCCAGGCTTCAGATGATAATTATTGTGCCTTTATCATTTGTTCTCTCTCATGTAAATGTACAGATCAGATCATCATGGTGAAGTGTACACTGTGTGTGTGTGTGTGTGTGTGTGTGTGTGTGTGTGTGTGTGTGTGTGTGTGTGTGTGTGTGTGTGTGTGTGTGTGTGTGTGTGTGTGTGTGTGTGTGTGTGTGTGTGTGTGTGTGTGTCTGTCTGTGAGTGTGCGTGTGTGTATCCGCTGGGAGCTGCAGCCCGGAAGTCCCCCTCGGACAAATCTTACCACAGGAAGTCAAGTTTGAGGGAGGTGGGGAGGGGTCACAGCTGACTGGGAGCTAAGGGGCTTTTCCCAGACGCTTTTCCCGCGCAGCATTCCCAGGAAGGGCTCATTTCCTGATGCCTCACACCAACTGCATGAGTATGTGTGTACATGCACATACTGTACATAATGCCACCACACTTTCATGTTGTGCCAAGGGACACCCGCTATCAGACTGGGGTTAGAAGAAGAGATTGGACCTGGGCCACAAAGAACCACAAACACACATCCTGCTGGGGGTACCTCTCTAGTCCTCCTGTTCAATGTGGCCTAGGGTTCAACGCAATGAATTAAGCCTAAGAGGTTTATTTTCTTTATTTGTATTATTAAAAAACACTGAAATATGACACTGGAGTCTTCCTTTTTTCCCAAACTGGGTCAGTAAACAGTGAACTGTGATATTTGAGCAGCTTATCATTGTAAGGAATTTGTTAGTTTTCAACAATAACAACTCCCATTAGGGTTTGATAGCACGCAAATGGTTCACGGGAGATTTAACTCTTAAATGATCCCAAATGTAGTATTTCTTCATCTCACTGAAGTGATGAGCCCCTGAACTATTTGATCAGGATATCTATATATTAGGTTTCAGCTTTTCAGGAAAAAAATTAAGTAATGATTCAAAAAAATCTATAATATTGGTTCCAACTATATTTAAGGCGTTTTCTAAATTGAGACAAACAGAAAGAGGGAGAACTGAAACCACATTTGGTATTTGGATAATTCAAACTTTTAACATGTTTCCTGTATGACAAAGTATCAAAGAAATGAGAAACAACACTGGTGTTTTACTCGTCTACTATCGAAGGTGTCTGCCTGAATCGTCTTTCTCCTGTATTATCAGTCACTGGTTTTGTATATAAAACACACGTCTAGATTCTAGAACTAGAATCTTTCCTCCCTTCCTGGACAATCATTATAATTCTGACCATTTCTGAGTCATTACCCAACGTACCAACTTCTCGCCAACCCCCTTGCACCGTTCTACTTTTCTACTATGACTTAAATAAAACCAGGCTGAGTGAGTAAGCTAATGCGAGCAGACCCCTCCCTCTCTTCCTCATCTAACACTGCCATGGCGTTCGTGTACTCAGCTGTTCCAGTGCACACACACCAGCCTTTTGCTTGCAAGCAAATCTGCTGGGCACATTGTAGAATTTACCTAACGCCTACAGAGATTCATTCTCAGTGTTTGAATGTTACACCTGGTTATTAGGATGTTTGCTACTGACAGCTGCTTATAGTCGCGTCTTCCTTAAAAAGACAAACAAATTAAATTGTCTCGTCTTGGGATCTCTTCGCTATAAGCCCTTTTGTCTACAAGCACAAAGACAGGGAGCTGAGGTTGTGTATCTGTTTCAGTCGGACATGAGCAGTTCCACTGTGTGCTGCCCTGAGTGGTTTGGATGCCTGCTGTCCTGGTTTCCCCTCGGACAGAGAGGGGTAGGGAGGAGGAGCAGAAGGAAGAGGAGGAGGAAATGTAAAGGAGGGGGAGTAGAGGAGAGGTTGCATTCCATCGCAAGACAACCCTTATGCCAGGAGGCGCCCATCTGGGAAGCATCAAACGCTGCTCGGTCTAAATCCACAAGCAACTCATCAAACAAGTAAACAGCCTCCCAGAAAACACACATGACGACAGATAAGATGTTCTTGTCTTTCTGTCCTTTTCCCGACAACACACTTAGCTTTGCTCTGAGCTGTAATATGGAAATTGCGTGACAGCTCCCGACGGAGACGCCTACCTGCTTGTTCTTGTACTTCTTCAGGTAGCGCGGCGACACCAGGCATTCTGGGTTAATGTCGGTGGTGATCGGCTCAATGAACTGAGGGTCTGGGTTCATGTGTTGCATCTTGAGGAAGGACAGAATGTTCTGGACCTCCAGGTTGTAAGAGCTGTCAGCCATGGTCTTCCCTTTGGAGGCCAAACGACACGCGGCCATCCAGTGGGCGTACTGCTTCTCCTGAAGATGAAAAATCAAACCACGCTTATAATCAAAAACCCGACAAACCAAGAGAAACTGTGGTGAACGGTGAATCGATGTCAAGTCTTACCGTGTCACACCGGAGCCAGATCTCGTTCATGCCATCAGCCACAGGGATTAGCAGCTTGATGTTGAATTTCTGACCCGAGATGTTAACATCTGGAGTTACCTCACAACCTACAGATGTGGAAAAATGGGTCAAAGGTCACGCCCATTCAGAAAGAAAGCATACTTGCAGTG
Source organism: Pseudopleuronectes americanus (assembly GCA_038501795.1). Classification (NCBI taxonomy): domain Eukaryota; kingdom Metazoa; phylum Chordata; class Actinopteri; order Pleuronectiformes; family Pleuronectidae; genus Pseudopleuronectes; species Pseudopleuronectes americanus. Next base: position 16,620,693 of record CM076726.1, on the reverse strand, counting down.
GAAAAATAAAGCATTTTGTTCCTGTATGGCTGTGAAGTGATTTAAGCTGCTTTCAGAAATGCACTGATTCCTGATATTCTCTTGAGGGGCTGTAGATGAGAGGCTCCGGACTTTCTCTGGATAATGTCTCCGTGTGCAAAAATGGAAAATAATAAAATTGATACAAATATCTCAGGATGAAAAAGGGTGTCAACCTTTGTAAGAACTTTTGTTGATAAAGGTTGGTGACGACTAAACCTAGTGATCTAGTTGCACCACCCCTCATCTAAACACTCCAGAGATTTATCGGAGAATCTCCTGCTCCTTCTTATATATATGGAAGGCAAACTCTGGAGAAAGTCCGGACCCCATTGTGCTGCCATTCTCTGGAGTGTCTGAAAACAGCTTTTATTTTGGTGTTTCTATGTAAATTGTATGAGCGTCTGCACCTCTTAGATTCATTTGAAGAGCAGGTGTTCCGTGCGCCTCTTCTTTACTCTTGTAACAGGAAATTGTGATATCCTTGAATGTGCACCAATACTGCTTGTAGCCCTTCAGCGTCAGTTTCTTGGGTCTGGAAAAGAGGTAAGAGACGGAGGGAAACGTCATGTATCAGAAGGAATAAAACAACAACTTGTTCTTATTGTTAATGGGGTACAAGAGATCAGGAGTGAGGACAAAGAGGGAGGAGGAGTGGGAGGAAGGGGCTGTTCTCCAGTGCAGAGTCAGCGAGGAGGAACAGGAAAGGAGCCAGCGTTGGACATGAACATTAATGGAAAACCATTAAAAGAGGAAATGCCTCTCGATATCGTTCCCCCCATCCCTTGATGGTTTAGACATTTAATGAGACAACCACCCCAGGGGCCACCTGCCTGTCAGCAAAGACCTACAGCCAAAAATGATTGTGGTTCAAAATATGCTCGGTCCAACTGTAATCACTTAGAAAAAGAAAGAACGAAACTGCAAGCTCAGCCTGCAGTTTCGTCCTCTGGCAAACAACCTGGTCTATTACACTGATGCAAAACAGGCAAGGGTGCTTGATTTAGCCAGAAGAGGCTATTTCCTCTAATAGATTCAACATCTTTTCAACAAACTAAATCATTGCACACACACTCATACAAAGTTGTTACACACAGGGAGTTTTTGGTAACGTTGAAAGTGAATGTGGACTTACTTGAAAACTTTGACGTAGTCAGCTAGTTCAGGAATAGATGTGATATCACCCTGGAAGGAAAGGAGACATTTCATCAAAAACACAGAACATTTTAATTTACAAGAATAAGAGAGTGGTTCAAATCCAAACAATGAGTCGAGGATCAACGTTGTTCATTTTCAATGTCATTACTCAGTGGAATATTCTAAAGAAAACACTTGTTGCGTAATATCTCAGAGCTCAGTTTCCTCAGATAAGCTGTATAAACTTAATTCTCACAGTGAAGGACATTGTTAATTTCCCCTCCCCTGGGTCAGTGTACAGTGTTTATGCAAGTTTATGCTCCTGTTTAATACAAGACAGTGTCGTCATACCAGTGTGTTGGACGTCTTCCCTCCTTCCAACGTGATCTCCAGGTCTGACAGGGCTGCATCCACCTCGTCCACCTCCTTCTCACTGTTGTTCATGTGGTTGTCTGAAGCCATGATTGACAGTTTGTTGATGTGGTACTGACGGAAAAGAGAAAATGCACCAGTTACACCAATTTCGTGCTATAAACCAGGGTTTGCGCAAGTCTTTGGACACTCAGAAATTCCAGATGTGAAAACATGTCACACTAAAATGAACTGACAAAGAAACATAAAATATTTGGGACGAGTGACGGTGATATTCGACAATTCTACACTCAGACTTCATAGACTTGCACATGAATGAGTCACACAGAAATGTTAGAATATCTATTACAGTCTTCCTTTCAGACACACATGTGAAATATGTACTTTACTGGAGGCGAGTTGTGGCAAAAGTCTGAAGTACTATGGAAAATGGTTTCACATTTATTATCCTCACAGCACAACTAAAACCTAAACTCTTCCAGTTACAAAAAGTTTCTATCCAGCAGATAAATGGATGCCTTCCAGAAGAAATAGAAAGACAGCCTCAGGCAGAGACGGACTTTAAGTAAAATAGGAGCAAGTTGTAGAAATACTTTACTAGCAAATGCTACTCCGACACCTTTGTCAACGGTTTTGATTTTATCTGCAATGTGTGCGACTGGTGCACAAACACTATAACTTTGCATTATAAAAGGGAACTGGTCTCGGCTAATAATCATTTCAATAGTGAAAGGCTTTGTTGGCATTTATGTTAGCAAATAATGCCAGTGTGCAACATTGAGTTCAGCAGCGATGGGACAATGTCCTTAAAGATGAAAAGACTAGTTTCAGGAAGAGAATAAAGTGCTTGGTGGTGATGATTCACTGACAGAAATAGTTTAGACGATATAGACAATGTGTTCTCAGCAACTATAACAGCCTCGTGAATCGTTTTTTACTGGGAACACATGTGCAACTGGGCCAATAGCATGTGATAAGAGACAGTGCGCTCTTGTAACAATGGAGACAGCAATTCATCAAGATGGGACTCATTACTGAAAAACCCGCCTGTGGCTTCCCCTTACCGTGAGTCACAGATACTAAATACAACTTGTTGACAAACGGTATTTATAATGTCAACCCATCACCAACCCCCCACCAATATATGAATGAACAGCTGTCGAGCAGATGAGAGAAACAGAGACAAGAGTTTGACAGAGATATGTGAGGCTTTAGTCAGCTAAGGTTACAGCATGTGGGACAAAGGGCCCTCGATGACCCTCCATGCTTTCACAGTGTGGGGCTTGCTTCCTGTTTGTGTGTATAAATGGCTGAACCCGACTGTTTATCTACTGAGATACAAAGTACAACCCGTGCCCTACGTTTCTCCTGTGGGCAGCGTGGCTCTGAGGTCGATTACTGTTCTCAGTCTAATGATCACCTCACGTCTATGTTCCGCCAAAGAGACACTTCCAGGTGATGGCACAGGCCAGCAACATTCTGGAAGTGGACAATCATTGCTCTTAATTTAGACCCTGTGTATCCACTCTCAACGGTGAAACATTAGCCCACGCCACCCAACTGAATCATAGTAGTAGCTCCCTAACAGACAGGTAGCAACAGTGTAGTAGATCAGCATCTCTCTCAGGAAATGAAAGAAGAAACTAGTTATGTCTAATTATAACCAACCTGATGAGACACACCTAACACCTCAGAGTGTAAAAGGGATTTTAGAGGCATGTGAGCAGGTCTGTCTGGGAGACAGTGTCATGATGGGGTGGGTGGTCTGGGCTGCAGCGCTGGGTCCCGGGAGCAAGATGCTCTATAATTACCCCGGGGGTGAGGACAGGATGGCGTCCACTGGTCTTGGCACCCACAGTTTATGAGGGTCAGAAATAGCAGGGGCACCAACCCCAGATTGAAGGGGGCAACCCGAGGGGGCAAAGGTGCTCACATCTGCATATCACTTCCACTGATCCCCTTTAAAGCCGCTTGTTGTCATTTCACTTTCCTCTGATCGTCCTTTAAACTTGTCTCATAAGAGAAAGTTTGTCTGATGCCACAATTGTCCACGGAAGAGCCACTCAGTGTGAGTGGCTACACCAAGGTGTCCCGAGGTTGGCAGAAGTGACCTGGTCGCAAAAAGCTAAAAGCCTCGGGAGAGAATACAGTGAAGAATACCGCTCTGTTGTTACTTACTACTTACTCTTCTTCATTACACTGTTTCTAGGAATCAAAGTGACTTCACTCTCTTTAGCTAAGTAAGGAAAGTCCATTAAAGTTCGTCATTAATTATTCATTAAGGATTTTTGGTTTAAAAGGCTAATGACTCATTTTTCCATTGACTAAGTCAGATATAAATGGAATTGATTGATATCAAAGCATAGTGATGAGTCCATTGGGAATCTGTGCGATAATACCCCTATTGACGCCAAGTTTTAGTATGCATGCTGCAGCAGAGCTGGCAGCCATATGGTTCAGCTCTGGGCTGGAAGCCCATTTCATTTATTAGCTTGTGGTTGAGAAGGAAATGTGCCCATTGGCAGATGAAGAGAAGTGTACAAATCTTCAAATTTCAGACCCTGACTAAACATTGCTGAAACAGGAAAAAAATGGGATCAGGGAAGGACACAAACATGCTGAGTCGTCTTACCTGCAGGGCAGCAAACATCATCATTTCCTCCTCCGTGCACTCGATTTCCTCCAACAGGATGGCCCACTTGGACTGTTCATAGAGCTGGTTCACTCGGATGGCATCATACTGTGGACACGCACAAACCAACAATAAACAAACTAACGCTGTCTCACAGTCCGATACACACAGGACGTCAGTAAATCTGGTGATGCAATATTTAAAGGTTGTATGTGTTATATTTGACCCAGATTTTGTTGTCATAGAAATATTAGGTCAGTTGAACTTCAAATGTTGGTCTTAGATGGTCAGGGTCTGTATGATGTAATGTTTTATACAATATACAGCAAACTACACAGGTTAAAACTCTGTCAGTATGGAAGGTTTTCAAAAGACTGTAAGGAACAGTTATTGTGCTTTGTCTGTGGGACGTACCTTAGGGTTGAGGTCAAAGAAACTGTGGTATTTGAACCTCAGCAGCAGCACCTCATTCTCCTTTACATCCTGCTCCATCAGAGACCTGGATGAGTCCAACCACCTGTGCAGACAGTGAATGAGCTGCTTAGAATTTGTCTTTTAAAACAATCTCTTTCTGGAAGAGATGCGGTCTCTTGAAACTGGTTTGATCAATGGAAAGACTTAAAACCAGTTTAACCAAAGGGCCAAACCACTGAGCAGAGTTCATCTCACCCCTGGTTGATTTTGGCTTTGTCCAGCAGAGACTGGGGCTTGTACATTTTCGCCAGGATGTCTGGTGAGGAGATTGGCTGGCTTACGGCGAGGATGCTGGGATTGCCCTCGGACAAGGGGCTGTCCCCGAACCAGGCAGAGGTGGGCGACAGCGGACTTCCGTCCCTGGAGTCGTAGGTGGGGGTCATTGTCTTACTGTACAAACCCGGACTGGAGTAGATGCTCCCTGGAAACACAGAGCAATCAATCAGTTTGTGTAGCGCAAAAAATACACACAAAGTTTATTAAATAAACATAATTTTGACGTTTTGCTTTAGACAATCAAATTAGGGGCACAATCACAAATAGATCATTAAAAACAGCTATGGGATAAAATGGTGAACACCTTACAAAAAGCAACCACACACACTTGCAGCCTATAGCCAGGCCAGCTAGCAGTCAACAACAACCATGTGACTACGAGCCCACACTTTGCAGATGAGTGACTTCAACCATCCACGTCCTCCTGCTGATGGTGGGATTGATGTGGATCAGCATGCAGATGATACACTACATGATCGGTGTCACCTGCTTACTCACAGTCAAAAAACCTGCAGGAATGCACCGCACACAGCAAACTACTGCACAACGTGCTGCAGAGAGGAGAGGAGGAATCAAAAATGTGGCAGGAGGATGCCTGGATTACAATAAGATGTAACTGTAAAGTCAAATCCTCAGGAAATTGTCTAAATATTTTTAAATTTTGATTTTCCAATACATTTGAGGTTTAGTTTGTCCATTTGTTTTTTAACCTTGGGTTTTGGCTCCAAACAAAAGCAGGACACCAATGAGAAGTTTTCTGCATTTCCTGTTGGCTGCGCCTTGTGGAGTATTTTTGGCCACACACCCCTCCGTTCCCCCTCTCCCTCTGTAGGGCTCAGGTCAAGAAGCAACACTGACTAAACCACTAAATCCCTTCTGAAATCAGGAAGTGGGCTTGGCCTGTGTCTGTGAGTGTGTACATGTGTGTTTGTGTTTGCAAGCTGAGGTCATGAGAACAGGGTGCAGGCTGTGGCCACCCATCCCTCGCGGGGGAAGGCTTTATTCAGTGACTCTTTAAAGGGTTTTCCCCCTGATGCTGAGTTCATCGGGTCAGGGAGAGTACTCCCATCTCCCATTGGGGTTCCTGAGGAATCCCAAATATTCAGAGACACCATGTATAAGGTGAAAGCTGGCAGCCCACTGAACAACACAACTGGTCTTCCTCCATCCTGTTTACTGACTCTCCAATACAAACGAAACTACACAAAGAATGTCAACATGACTTGACTTCCTAATGCTCCCACACTGGGGATTTGTAGAGGGCTTAGATGGAAGGAGCAGGACCACCATGGGCTGATAAGACGAGAAGTAAACCAAGAGAGCGTTGAAAAATAAGGAAATGTGTCTGGTGGTTTTGATTTGTATAAGACATGTTTTCTGTCGGCTAGACTAACGAATGAACAGTAGTGGACCAATAAGAATCTTGGACTAAATGTATAGGAAAACCGACACTGTATATAAAGATGGACAACCGGTCCCAGCTTCCTCTGCTGTACAATAATGTAATTAATATGTCCTAAATGAGGGTGCGGTCATGTTGCTCTTTCGATGTCATTTGGAGCCAGAAGCTGTACAGTAGTGATCATAGCATAGAGCAGCATTAAAAGGTCCCACCAAAACACGAGTTTGACCAATCGTGAGTAGAGTTTAGTACCAAAATCTGGTGCCAATCTCGCACCAGTTTCTAAAGCAAGTACCTATCGGATTGAATCCCACTGCAAATTTTGGTTCCTCATTTTGGTGCCTGAGCTCTGTACTTAAGTAGTTTCCCATTGCTCTGGCAGCACTTACAGTCAGCTAGCAGCTACTAAACAATATAAAGTGTGGCTGTGAGCAGACCTGGACTAGCTGTAAAGAAAAAAGTGAGCTTTGAGGCAATTTCTAAGGAGAGGCAAAGCCTTTACATCATGTGACCTTTCAAACCAACTGACTTCCTCTAGAGGAGAGGTCAGGTGACTCAGCCGCTAGTCCCAAAGGTTACAGATGTCATGTGACCTCAACACTGTGGTTGTGGGAGGGGGTGGTGGGTAGATAGGAAGGTGGAAGGCAAGGGTGAGGAAGCAGTGTTGAAGAGTAAAAGGACAGGGGCAGAGGAAAGCTTACCTTTGACAGGTCCGATGTATACTATCTCAGAGGCTAGGATGGAAAGAGAAAGGGTAAGAGAAAGGAGGAAAAGAAAGGAAGCAGAGGGACGAAAAGGAATGGGAAAAAACCATCAAGTGGACAGATTTGAGACAAACTTGACAAGGGCGGTGAGGACACAGAGGAGAAAAGACAAAAAAAATAAAAAATTGAGAAATAGGAGAATGCCAACTGCTAGCCTCAGAGCGAAATGACTCAGTTTACCCTCTTTGCAGAGGGAGACACCCTGGCATGACGAGCGAGGTTCTGTCGTTTTCCATCCACGTGTTCTTTGCCATCCAGCGCAGTATAACTGATTGAAAGCCCAAGCAAGACGCTGGTCAGTGTGACCCAGCCCTGCATGTATTAACTGCAGCACAAATATAAAGTGCTGGGACACAAAGTGGATCTCAGGCTGAGTCAAAACAGCAGCTGAGGATTAGTAACATGGCTTTTTCTACCAGAATGACCAGTTCTGTGGGAACTTGACACGAGCGTGCAGACAGACAAGGGACACCCAGTTTCCAAAATGGTATTTTTAAAGAGAGAGATTGAGGTTATGGAAAAGGATTGCCAGTCTTAAAGTGGAAATAATTAGTCACCATCTATGTAAAGTGATGTGAGTTCAGTGTCACCTCACTGTACAGTTGCACATCCTCTTTACTGAATGTGTCCGAGCTGTGAAATGGTTATTTTTCTGTTATAACAACAATGTCAGTTCCACACATCAGTTATGGGTTGTGGTAGAAAATATTGTTACAGAAAACAAATCAGGCACATTTGGGGACAGATATCCGAGTTTGTTCAGGATAGTATTTACTTAACGCCATGGCGAGCTACAGTGAGCTCTCCTCTCTTTGTTCCCAAAGTGGTGTGGTCTATACATGAGCCTTTAGCTGCCCAGGTGATCACAGAGATTCTGATTCCATCGCTGCCTCTGTGAAAAACCTTGTGATTCCTATCAAGAGACCCAAGCTGAGAGGTCAGCCCTTCCCCACAAGGGACACAACAACGCCTTTCAACTTGGCCAGGAAATATACTTTCTGACTGCAGCATGTGACTGATCTGATGGATAGGATGATGATAGGAAGTGTGTGGGTGAAGAGACAGTGAACAAATTCTGCAAATTCCTGATGGAACTGTTATTTTTGCACCACCTAGTATTGTGACCATTGCTACCCAATGGGAAAAAAATGTATCCACAATAGAGGCATCAACACAGCACACCCATGAAATGTAATGGTGCAACTTTGGGTGTGACGTTCATGAGCTGTGTCCATAAAAATGTAAAAGAAAAAGAGTGAATAAGAGCGCTGCTTTTAAGCCTATTCTATCACTCATATTTCTATACATGGGAATTTACAGTTAATCAAATCTGCACCTCAGCAGTAGTAGCCTTTCTTTACTAACAGGGAATTGTCAAGGTTCACCAAGTTCACAGTAACAGTTCAGGCCTTTTTCCACTCACGAGTGTCTATATGCATGTTGAGCTGAGTCTAAGGAGAAAGAAGACAGACTCGAGGCCCGAGCAGAGCGTACAAAGAGTCCCTTTCACCCTGTCTCATAGAGTTTGCCGTTTTGCTCAATGCTAACTCTGTGACAGCGGTGTACCCTGTTTTGTTCTGCCCCTCTCGGCTCACGTGGTCGTAACCCTCCCATCAGCGGCAGAAGGAGGGAGGAGTGGCCGGTGAAGATGCAGTCTTGCAGCCTGGTTTGGGTTTAAAATGGCAGCGTGACCAACTATGCGTGGAATCTCAACCATTCTTCGTCCTGCCTGCCAAGGAGCAGGAAGCCCAGGCTGCAGATCCCATGCAGGCCTCAAACTTACACATTCATATTTGGTCATTAGAGGCAAGCTGCCGAAAATCTGGAGTTTTCTTAGCGGGTTGTTTTGAACCACAATTGCAATCAAACTAAATAAAAGAGTGGAAGATGCTCTGTAGCAGCCAGTGGAACCTGTTATTCAACCCTGCTGCTCGAATGAAATTAGATTATTGTTTTTCAAAATATAAAAAAATGAAACCTACAATTACTTCACAGTAGATCTGAACCTAAAGACCTGATTCCTCTGACTTACATTTCTATAAATTCACCATTTTCATTTCAGCAGAACTTGAACTTGTCTCATATATTTATTTTCTGCTAAATAATCTTTAAATTGTACTCTTCCTTCCTGATATTCAGCTGGAAAATACTGTAGCAAGTGGTTTGAAGCCAAACGTCATTCATCTCCACATTAGTGGCGGAGTTACTGTCCATCAACACACCTGATCCGGGGGTTAACAGTGGACCCTCCAGCTCAAGATCATCCTCCTCTGCCTCCTCCAGCTTTTTCTTCTTCTTCTTAGGATCACGGGGCTTACGCAGTAGAGAAAGCTCCTCTGGGTGGCGAATATCTGGAGAGGGAGAGAGAAAGATTTCATTCATTTGATGTTACATAAAAATAACCTTGAATAACAATGCAGCAAAAGCAATCTGGACACCAAGATCGGCAGGTTTTAATGTTAGAATCCTACTAAAAGCATACACCTATTTATATGTTGTTCAACTACAGGCCTCATATAAACCACACAACCTCTTGCATGGGCTATAAATGCATAGAACTAGTATTATGAGTGAAGACAAAGACGCTAAAGAAACTTGAACTGAAATGAGTTGAGGCAAAAAGGGAGAAGGAGTAAGAGAAAGCAAAGGGATGAAGGTGATGAGCAAGAAAAGAGCTGAGCACAAGAGGGGTGGAAAATTGCAAATCCCTTCAACAAATCTTTCTCTGACTGTATCCAATCTCCAACCGAGACACATGCCAGACAGAACCTGGATCATTCTTCTCACACGCATGAAACCAGAACCAGGGGGAAGAGAGCGCAGCGTTCACAAAGACAGAACAAAACTGATGGTCCTCAGATAGTATAAATTAAATAAACACCCACGACTTTACTCTGCGTGCGTAAAGAGTTGTGTGCAAGATCCCGATCAGAAAATGAGATACCGCACTGTTGATAATGACTAAAACAGAGTAGCCTCTCTCCCCCGACTTCTCTCTCCTCTCCTCCCTCCTACCCTCGAGCTTGGAGGCCAGGGAGCCATCACTCAGCGGCGGCAATGACGTTTTATGATGAGTTTGGGACGGTTCTGATCTAGTGGGTGAGACGGTCAGAAAGTGTCAGAACCAGGAGATAGGCGGCTGTGGTCTAGAAGCTTTAGGAACATCTGGATCCTCAGCTGGATCTGGTTTTGTCAAAGATTCCATGTGAATTAAGGAGTGAACCGATATCCGAGAATCTTATTTCATTATTTTCACTTTGTTTAACACGAGAATGTTAAAAAAATCAAAAGGTTTTTCTCTGAGATCAGTTGAAATAAACCTCTCTTCCTTTTCTAAAGATTAAGAATTGACAAGGTGTTGCAGACTAATTAAAAAAATAGTTGCTGAGGGCCGGTGGGGGAAAGCAGGAACGTGTGAGGGGAGAGAGCGAACGTCTTGGCTTGGTGAGAGATCTTGTTTGGTTTGTGTAACTAAAGCAAAAGCATTCCAGGAGTTTTAAGAACTACCAGATGGGAGCTCACCCTCTCTCTTCGTCTCTCGCTGACTCCCTCTTCCCTCCTCCCTCATTCTTGCTCAGCTGCAGTGGTGGAGTGCAATCCCTGTGCCCTTATACAGCCATGTGAGTTGCAGGCGTGCTGCCGAGCTTCAGGCCCGCGGAGCTGTGCAAGCAGCCTAATACACACAGTGGAGTGTGTATCAAATTGTGCATGTACACAGGGCTCCTGTCTTTTGTCGAGGCATTATAGAGGCATGTGGTATTCTACTACAAAGTTGCTTTAATTGTTCATACATATGACCTCATTGTCCACACTGGAAGTACAGTATGAGCCATCTACAAAACATGCTGACCAGTGCAATAAGTGATAATAACAGGGTTTCTGCCGCTTTCAACAAGCTAAATTTAAGGGTATTTAATACTATATTGAATTCAATCTAAGGCCCATGTCAAGTACGACAGATATGAAGGAATATCAAAGTCACAGAATTACTTAGACTGCCGAAATGCCACGTTAACTTGAACACTAGAGGCAGAGACAGTAGGTATTTATAATCCTAACATTGATGAATATTATAACCATCTATAGATCAAATGTGTGGCTCAATAGCATGGATTTGGTCACAAAGACTTTTCAACCAATTACTCAGTTTGATGAAAAAAACTGCCCGTTATCAGAGGAGAAAATTAAAACACTAATGTTCCTGTAAAATCAATATTTTAGACCCATTTACTAGATTGCTGTGCCCCAGTGTGTGGGAAAGAGGGAAGATAAATGGACAGATGTACTTATCACTCTTATGAAAGGAGTGGAGGCTTAAAGGATGTGTCCTGAAGCACAACCATCATCCAAAATATAAAGAAGACTATAAAGACTATATAAAAACACTGCACTAGACAGGAAACAGTCAGTTTCTGCTGACATAGCCAGTCGAGTTCTGAATTGTATGTTTATAGAGACAATTTAGGGAAATCGCGAACTGGTGGGAAAGACTGCTCCTGCACCAACTGCATACTTGTGGCCAGTGTCAGGAAGAATGAGTGATGGTTTGAGTGCTTACAAAAGCTTGGTCGACTTCCATTAGCAGAAATGACACCTTTGACAATAAGACCCCCCCCAATCCTCCATCCTGCAGACTCCAGGCCGGGAGCCAGAGGAGAGTGGGGGGTTGAACTGGAGCAAGCTGGGCTCACAGGACCTACTCCTCGGAACACATGATTCACTGCAGTGAGTAAGGCCAGCCGCAGAAGAATCACAAACACCGTCACAGTCTAATTTTACAGCACTGAGGTTTACAGTACAAACAGATGGAGACCCTACATGGACAAAGAAATTATAGAGGAGAGATTTCATCAACTATTTTTCCCCTTTGCACATTTCTTGCTGATTCGAAGAGGCACACGCTGGAATGATCAATACTGTGGAACAATACATTTGTCATTTGTTCCAGGGAAGACACAATAAAACCAGAGCTGAGAAATGACTGGCACATTCTGGGTCTAAACGGAAACAGACAACATGATGTGGACTTTTTTAACGTTTAAGGAATTCAGCTTGTGATAAAGTGCAGTGAGGTCAGATGTTTGGCATATGAGCTGAGTCAAGTGATGCTTTGATTTAATACAATAACATGAGACAGACGTCACAGACCAGTTTTTGTGTTTTTCTGTCCAACTTTAAGGACAAATGATAATAGGAATTGGCATCTGAGGATCCTTCGTTTATCAGACAGGAGGCTGAAAAGGTGCTAAAAGGCCTTTGAGAAAGAACAATAATGCACTTTCATTTAGGAACCGGAGCCGAGGCCACACCGCACTCCTCCTTTGTTATGACAACATTGGCTTGGGCCAGTCAAGCAGACCACAGGCTGATGTGCCATAAATCTGTTGGACCAAGACGATGGAGCAGCAGTGCCACACATTGAGAAAGGTTTCTGGAGGACAGCGCGCAGTGAGCGAACACTTCTGTCAAACTCATCCTCCTGTGCCCTCTGTGTTCAACCCTGCTACCTCCACTTGCAGAGAAGTCACGGTAGCGTTGTTGCCCCTTCTATTTTCCAAGAAACGCTTTGCTGCCTCAGGTTTCCAACAAATGGTAGCAAAGCAGTTCTTACCAAAAAACACACAGTGCTTAAGTGGAACAGCCTGACTCCTGTTACCCTGAAGTGGTGCTTCGCAGAGTGCAGCAGCCTCATTTTGTCCCGCCTCGAGTCCCAGGTCCACAGTCATGTGTTAGTCAGTTTGGGAAGAGTACATTTTGTGTGCTCTCTCTCAGGAATAGTAGCCTCCTGTTAGAGGGAGGCATGTGTGTGAGTGTGGAAGTGAGTGCAGGTTGTCTAGACAGGAGAAGCTTATGTCTGACTAGGAGTCTTCACTTGGCAAATCGTTGTTAAGAAAAGCCAGGAGATGAAATTCATTGCAGACATGACTTCAGCATTTTATAGCTGAAATTATTAGTTGATTGTTGGAATTTTTGACAAAAATCACTCTTTTTATAAAACAATACATTGAAGCAGGCAACAGATCAATATATTTTTCTGACTGTTTGTATGCGAGTATCCATGGCTGTTCTGTAATTTAGAAAATTAGGGGTTTACAGCCATTGAGACAAAACAAGCCCTGTTAATATCTGATTTCTGACATGAACTGAACTCCGGATATTTTCTTGAAATCTTCCAGAGGGGCTGTTTATGAGAATGCAAATGTCCAAGTCAGTCACCTAGTAATATGTCAGATAAATGTCAGATTGAGCCCATGTGAGAATACAGCAGGAAAATTGCATTTATAACTTAACAAAAAAACTAAACGAATACAAATATCTCAGGATGAAAAAAAGAGCTGCCATACACATAGAAGATGCAGACGAAGATGTTAACTTGAAAAACCCTACAGCATTTCTACAGGGTTTCAAGTGGCACCATTGCACAACAAATTCAGATAAATCTTAAGGCATAAAAACATGCAGAGAATTCCCTGAATTGTCAGAGTTCATTCGTTATCGCAATCAAAAATGGAAAAGCCAAATTCCTTAACCGTAACTATCTTGTAAGCAGAGCAGCACGGGACATAGGAGCTGCCAAATGGAAACAGAGGTCAGAACAGAGTGAAACTGAGTGATTTTCATCTGTTACAGTACATCAACCTTTTGCACAGTCCTCCTCATTCCCAGCCGGGCCAGATGGGCCGTGTCTGTGTCAGGACCCAGCTGCTATGGACATGGGAGAAGTACAGCAGTGATAATTGGTTTTATGCTTTTAACTTGGGAGTGTTATGTTGATTTTATATGCCTTTGGTCCTGTATGGAAAGCGCACTGACATAATCTAAGTTGTGCTAAAGAGAAAATATAAAGTTTGAGGTAGAAACATAGTGGATTGTTTATATTTTAAAATAGCAGAGTGTTGATGGCTTAATATTAATCTTAAATTGTAGAACATAATAAGAAAAATCCACAATGAAGAGGGTGGGGATATAAAACAGCCAATTTCATCACTGGAGGACTGCAATCGGAACTTATTTTGGAAGAGGAAATAGCTTCTGTGTCACCAACTGAGTGGACTTGCCAGAGCAAATGAAATTGAAAACAATTTAGAAACAATCCCCACTGTCTTTCCAGGATCTCCGCCGCTCCCTTTCTGCTGTCTGGAGCGAGGGCCATCTGGAAAAGGCTTGGTCTCTTCCTGTCCCCTCCGACTCTCTGTGCTGTGCAGTTCACAAGCAGTCAGCAGAAAATATGTCCAGGAAATTGTAAATCTTAAAAGTTGCCCAGATAACAAAACTGACCAATTCTAAGCCAGACCAGCTGTAAGTCAGCTAAATCAGTTGTCATAATCTCAGTAACAGTTTATACGTTCCCACTGTCCACTACCTTAAATTCTGCTTTTTACAAGCTATAATACAGTGATTCAAATGCAACAGTAGAAGCACAACTCAGTGTGGGGCCCTTTAAAGCCACCATACTTCTTGCAACGTTCTGGCACACAACAAAGTCAGCCAAAAGCAATTTGTCCTGAAATAGACTTATTAGAGAAGCAACAGACATATTCCTCATCAGGCCTGGATGACAACAAGACCGCAGGCTTGTTTCTCCCCCGTGCCCCAGCAAAACAACCTCTTTGTATTTACACAAAGAGGAGTAATGTGTTATTTGTTCTTGATCAATCATTTAAATATTCCATTCGTACCAAAGTAAAAACAAGGTTAAATGCTAGAAGCCAATAGAAACAGGAGAGCAACACTGCAGCTCCTGATCCTGACTGCTCCACCGAGTCCAGTGACAAATTCTCAACAGGGGTGAGATGACCCCGCCTGATAGAAGGGTTTTGATGTGTGGGTGTTCTCCAAACCTGCAAATCCCCAGTGAAGACACCAACTATGAGTCAGAGGAAAGTGGCGAGAGCTGAACCAAGGAAATGCGGGTGTTAGCAAGCCAGGGGGTCTGAAGGGTCCAGTGTGTGACCTCTGACTGGGGGCCCATGATAGAAGCTATATACATGTGAGACCTTCGGTATTACTTACGCCATGTGGGACAGTTAAATTTGGAAAGGTTATTAGTGCAAGAGATGGTAGGTAGGTAAGTCAGACAGGGAGAAGGAGTTATTTACATGTGCATGAATAAGTCTGTTGGTGTGCGTTTGTGTTATGATGCAGAGACGGATTCATAATCTCCGTTTACTAAACATTAGTGTAAAGCAGAAGGAGCCCAGGTTCCAAGGACAAGACGCCACAGTTGAACAGTGGACTGCCAGTCAGGAGAAGTCACTCCACTGCACAGAGCTCAGAGCGTGTTTAATAAACACAACAAATTGGCGGAGATGAAAACAGTTAGAGGAAGAACATGATTAGCTCTGTTTGCTTTAGATAATCTCCAGAAACTTTCCAATAATAGTATAACTGGGGGAAGTTGAATTTGAGCCCGATGGACACCTTGAGTAAGACTTAACTCCACATCACCACCAAATATATGAACACTGCCTCCCCTGCTGTTCTCTAAATGATTCCTTCCATTGCTCCACTTACTGAATGTTTTGCAGATGTCTGACACATTCTTGAAGACGCGGTCCGAGAAGTTGACCTTGACCTTCATGTGCTTCATGTTGGGCAGCTGGAGGCGCAGAAGTTTGTGCTGCGGCGTGAAGAGCAGCCTGGCATCGGCTTGGATGCCGTACTTGTCCAATGTCCAGTGGGTTTTCAACAGCCATGTCTTCTTCTTCTCCCACCACAGAGCATGGTCTGACCAGTCCTTCTTCACATCTGGGGAGAGGAATACAAAAATAGAGAGGATTAGTTTTAATAAGATCTGCAGGGATGGAAATAAAAACCGAAACACATCATATCTCATAACAAGGCAATTGCCACATCCATACTGCTACATTTTAGTTTGGAAACGCTGACTCCTATCGATCACATGACCCCCTTCCAGAGGAAAACAACCGACATTAGCCTCAGCTACCAGTGTAAGACGCAACATGGATGATCAATTACAAGTGTTGCTAACTCTGTTGTCGTTGCTAACAGCCGCTGCTACAGATGCTTACATACATAGAAGACAAGCAATTCTCGTGTACACCTGCATGTGCCTGCCCAGTGTACTTGAGAGGTCACGTGAAATGTGTTTTCAAGTGTGTTAGTATGGACGGGGATTAATACTGATATGGAGCCAAAATGCTTGTGTGGACAGTTTGTCACTTGTATCAGCAACGTGAAGATATTGTAGGCCGAGGGAAGGTGTAACTAGAGCAGTCAGGCTGTATCCCTCTCACTGTACTGACCTAAGCTCACCAGATTTGTCCCTTCAGGGCAGGGGGTCACATTCAGGATGAGGGAGGGAGAGGGCAAGAAAAGGTTTGCACGGGGGCGGTGAAGTCAAAGTGAAAGGGAGGAGACAACTGAGTGCGTGAAGGACGTGGCTGTTTGTATGACACTGTGGGGATATCAGTTTCATACCTCCCTTTTTGTTCTATAGTCACACTATGATCCCTCTAAAGCAGACGCAAGCCACCCAAAACCCCACATAGCTCCCAGGCTTTCGCTCCACAGGGGCTCAGAACAATGGGGACGGACCTGTGCTCTCATGATGGGTGTCTGACTTGTGAAAACAGCAGGGATTTAAGGGGAACTCGAAGCAGCTGGTTTTCAGGATCACCTTGTTCTGGTTTCTGTACGGGCTGAAGTTGGGTTTGAGCTGCAGTTCACTTCAAAGCCAAAAAGGTAAAAAAACACAGTAGTCCCAAACTCAAGGAGAGCATTTATTTCCTCTGCTTCCCAGCATATTTATTTAACCCTCTAATGGCAGGTGGTGTCTGTGGCTAAGGAGGTAGAGCTGGTCGACTGCTAACCAGAAGGTTGGTGGTTCTGGGCCACTCCACATGCGGAAGTGTCCTAGATACTGAGCCCTAAATTACCCCTGACAGCTGTATGTGAATGGTGATGGTTAAAGAGCAGCATATAGCAAAGCTAAATGAAATAAGAGCATGAGTTGGTGAATGTGGTTTTGTACTGTAAAGCCCTTGAATGGTTGATAAGACTAGAAAAGCGCTATTTACCTCCACTAAATAGCTAAGTATGCCAGTCCAAATGAATTGCAGGTTAGCTGGCACAAGAACAGAAGTCTTGGGGGGGGTTTACGTTTTCCCCACGTCATGCATGTTGCCTAGTGCAGATTATGAAAGATAAGAATGAGCGAATAGTTTTTTAAGCTAATTGTGCTTCCAGATATCCCCCTGAACAGTGAGGTCATTACTCTAGCATTAGTCCAGGAAGGCACAGGCCAGAGCAGTGTCTCATTTCCTCCACCCACACACCCCTTCATCGCTTCTCCAGCCTTACTCCATTTTACTCTGAGTTTCTCTTTCTCTCTCTCTTCTCTCAATGAGTCAGTGTCCAGTCAGAGACGTTGGTTTCCTTAGTCATCGCTTAATCAAAACATTCAATCTGAACTGTTTTAGGACTTTAAATCTGCTGTGTCAGTAGTTCTGATAAGGGGGAAAAAACCTGATTGAGGAGAAAATGTTGTCAGGTATTGTCGTAGCCAATGTTTAATATCACAAGAAACATTCGCAAAATGTGACTTTGAAAGACATCAATAAAAAGTGAACCTGTCCTTTAAGTGAAAAATGTATCACTGCATAATATAATAGTTATATTACATACATTTTTCACGGCAGGTAGCCTTGCACTTTACCATAGAGCCACAATCAGCCCCATCACAAGCCCTGAGAACTCGAGGTCAGATTATAAAACAGTCCAGAGTCTGAAGATATTCCCTTTATAATTATATAAAGACAGAACAGCAGCAAAATCTCACATTTAGGATGTTTAAAACGAGCACATATTTGGTATTTTTCCTTGATAAATAATAATATTTATCAGACTTTTTGGAGTTTCTTTCAATCGACAAAGATATGAATCTATTTATTGTGTCAGCCGTACAATTGTGAGGGGTAAAACTGGGCGTAGGACTTCAAATCACTATTGCGGTTATTTATAACTTCGTAACTTTTACGATAAACCCTCCCCATCCCCCGGATCGTGATCTTCCATAGTATTGAATACATAACAGTGAGTCAAAAATAAGAATGCTTTAGGTCAAGGAATCCCAGCTCCATTTTGATCCCCATGAGAAAACACATCTATTTGTGTTCAAGGCTGGTGGCCCATTAGCTAAATGTGGTATATACACACACTACATGAAGAAGACCACAGCTACAAATGGACAACTGAAACCATAAGGAATTACTAGTACATAGCGTAGTAAGCAAACAGCAGTTACAGCAGGGCCTGAGTGGTGTCTATCTATTTAAGCTTCGGCTGTTGCAATGGTCTTTCATGTCCAATAAGAAATAGTAATGTAACATTATGTGTAAGAGTTTGACAAATTACCTACAAGATGTAAGAAACAGCTGATCCGTAACTTCTAAAATGTCCAAGTTTTTCTATTATGAGTAACTTCAACCTACACGCGTCATAAGTATGACACTGAACGTTTCCCTTTGGTGATCTCTGACATCTCAGGTCTGTCAATCAGGCTGCTTGGTGCCATGGAAACCTAAACCTCGAGTGGCCTTCCGTTTTCCGCCAGTTGCTATTGTTTTCCCCGACCTTAGCTTTACATAGGGGCATTCGTATGCATTGTTGACACTCTCTTGCTGATCCAGTTTATAAAGCGGACTGAATGGGATTAGCGGTTGAATGGGGGAAACAACAGATTGGCCGCTTTGACCCAGGGAACATGACGGCTGCGACGAGGGGGAGATTCCACTGGTGATTGAGAAGAGGAAGAAAAGTTTGAGAAGAAGAGCGGCCGACAGCATCTCAATGCACATGTCACTGTGACGGCCTTGTGTTAACTGCATTGGGTTGTTTGTCAAGCTGTTGGGTCTTTATACTGTTTACTCCGATGGGCTAACACTTGGGTGTTTCACTCAAGAGAAAACATTCCAAGCTTTCTTTGACCCTCTGTGAGTTGCTCTAGCAGCATGGGGTCTAGCTGTCATCGCTCCATCCTTATGCCTCAGCTGTGCAGGACACGGCTTCATTGCCACCGTCGGGAAAAACTGTTCCCTTAAGTATACAGCCGCTATTAAAGGCTGAAATAATAAGAGGGGAAAAGGAAGGGGGAAATTGAAAATAGAGCTGCATGTATTTTTATAACTCTTCTCACTGTTTTTCCTCTCACAAACTTATAATTTCTGGTGTCTGGGAGAAATGCTAAACAGCTAGCATTAACATTTGGCACTCCATCATTCACCACAGACGTTCTATAGCAGCGTCTTCATACTCAGCATGCATGACCACCATACAGTCTGTGGCAAGGCATGAATGCACATCTTGGCGGGTCTCAGTTACCCTCAACACCCTCCCACTGGCCCCTGCTCCACTGTTTCTCTGCCTCTGCTCACCACCAAAACCTCACTGGACATATTCTCTCATTCTGCTTCCTACACAGCGGTTCGAGGGGATGTGATTGGACAAGGGCAGCTGGGAGAGGCGTCCATTGGGTTCTTTCAGCAACAAGGTGGAAACTCAATCCACCGAGAAGGAGGGAGAGAGGGCCAATGGCATCTCCCAGCTAAAAATACAGCCTGCCAAGCCTGACGTAATGCAGCAGCCAGAAGAGCGGGAGTGTGTGTGCGCTTAAGTAATTGGTTGCATTAAATGTGGACCCACAGACCCCGAGTGGACTGATGCATGTGTGTATGTGGGTGTGTGCGCGAGAAGAGCCTGAGAGACAGAATGACAAAGACATGTTTTATGACCTCTGCAGGACGTGAAAGATGATACGGAGTGTGTGTGTGTGTGTGTGTGTGTGTGTGTGTGTTTGTGTGAGTTATGCGTGCAGAAGTGTGTGCAGGTTTGTCGGAGGGAGGGTGTTCTTATCCATCCATTAACGACATTAGCTGTGTGTGTTCGTACGTGTATGTGCTTTAACAAGCTAAATTAATCCATAAATACTGCACCATCAACACTGCAGCTCTCGACCCAGATATCTTCCTCAGGTTTGTGAACCCGATAACACAAATAGATATGCCGCTTCCAAAAAACATTGGTTAATACTGCAATATTCTAAGTAGCATTTAACAAACTAAAGCAAGATCGAAACATTAAAACTGAGATTAAAAGCACTGTTGGCCCCAAAAACTGTTTGCAGGGCCTGATTTGAATAATACAGACACTAAACTGTCCCTCTCCCTCCAGTCACTTTATTTGCGACGTCCCTCCCCTCCTACTCCAAGTGGCAGCTATGTTTGTAGAAGCCCGTCTGTGAGGGGGAGGGGACAGGACAAAATTGGAGGGGATGAGACAGAAGGAATGAGAGAAAGGGCATGGAAAGGAGAGAAGAGGAGGATGAGCAGAGGACAGGGAGGAGCTCAAGGTGGGGACGAAAGAATATCAGCGAGTCGGAGCAAAAACTGCTGTATTTAATTCAATGCTAGAATTTTTTGTTTGTGTACATTTCATACACAATACGAATACCTCCACCAAAGCCAAACAAAGTCCAACCATCCTTAGTATGTCGGATTTCGTTCGGCAATGAAACAATATCCATAATTGTTGCAGTATAATTTTCATCAAAAGCAACAAAGAAATAATGTGACATTTGCCGTGAGAATTATCCAAATTGACTGATGTGAACATGTTTTATCTTGATATCCATTTCGTCCGGCCCAAATTTCCAAACATTACTTCCTCTGGGATTGATTACAAAGCCAAAAAGAAGAGATAGTCGGTAGAAAGTGACCCTGGATCTGCCTCTTTAACTGCATATGCAACAAACGTTGTCATTGCCTCTTCCTAACTGATGCCTCATCCCTCAACCAAGTTTGGTGCAAATCTTTCCAGATGAACATTTAGTTTTTCTCCTTACAAGGTTGTATCTAGATAAGCTGTGACAGTCAGCTGACGCCTAAAGCAACACGCAGGCTCATTTCTAGCATCACTGATGGAGGCGATTTGAGAGGAGACACAATTTGTTCCAGGACCTTTCACTGTGTTTGCATAGTGAGCGCTTTTTAATAATATTTTTTACAAGGGGTCAGAGCAAAGCTGTTGTTGTCGGTGATAACCAGTGGAAAGCTTTGTCATTTTCCACCATCAGCTGATAAAAACATTACAAGGGGGTGAGGCTGGTCTGACTGTTTCCTTGGTGACGCCACAGGTGCAATGGTGCGTGGCGACAATGTGTTTTTATATATAACAAAGCACACACAACAGCAGGTTTGTCTCTCACACACACACACAGAGTTCATCCCTCTTTACGACATCAAAGCCCTTCTCTTTCTAAATATATTCCCCGCCGGATGCAGGGTGAAGGTTGCTATTGACGAGCTACACAACATGTATACAACAGGTTCGATAGAGACCGGCGATGATGTTATCCGTCTCGCAGACATGAGATAGTGTCACATTTACAATGGGAGATTGAAGTGATACAGGGAGTTCAACAAAGCTTGGACTCGAAACAACCTGCATCTGTCGACTCCGCTGCATCTGAGGAGCAGACAAATGTGTTTCTGGACTTGTGACAGGAGATGGAACGATAATCTCACTCGTCTTTTTCAGTGCATCTGTATCATCTATTGACACAGTTGCCTACACGTCTTGTTGCCAGACTCCAGACACCAGCAAAGGTGAAATCATTGACTAGAGTGTTGATGTATTTCAGTCAAGTCCCTAGTGTATTCACTAACCAATACCACTTAAACCCAAGTGCTTTCCGTTTCCAGGCCCAGTTGACTGAGGTTAGCTGAGCATATTTCAGTCAGTTATTATACAACAGCTCAGCTTTCTGCCAACGGTCAATAAAATTCAAAACAGGCCGTTTATCACAGGCATTACTATAGAAGACAGATTGTATTCAGACGGAGATTTAGCAAACAGGCTTTTCAAGCAAGTAAACTCTTACATGACAAAGCATTTGGACAAACAAGAAGGCGCTGGTGTTAAATCTTCTTCAGAAGCAGAAATGGGAAACAAAAGTTCATAATGGTTGTTCAGCTCATGTCATCTTGAAGATTCCACTGCTGGTTGATTTTGCGACAGCTTTATTTGCTGGTAACAGCAAATGAGGTTTAATATTAGAGGTTAAGTTTGGAGGCCGCAAAGCAGACGATTGCTTTAATATCAGTCCTTCATTCTGTGAGCACCTGTGGATCTGATTTCTTTCTGCACAAGGATGGGTTTGGAAACAGCAAGACACAGTGAAAGTAAGAGGTGTGCAAGCCCTCATCTCCAGCTCTTCATCTAACCACACACTATGGCTGCTCCTCCCTCATCCATTACTTTCTTTTGATCCACTGTCAAATACAGCAGAAAATGACTGTTGTCTTGTTTTGGAGATGCAGTTTTAATGAAGCACAGCAGTAACTGCTTAGCTCTCTGACAAACACACTGCAATTCCTGTTGTTTCTTCATAATGAAATTTAACATGTATTTCACCTGTTAAATGCTTTTATTTTGAAGCTGTGGACACAGGAATTTTTGTTTTTGGATTGGCAGCAATTAAACAAAGTTGTTTTCTTGGAATGTCACCATAGACACAGTTTCTAACACAATTCAAAATACTATATAATAGAACAAATACTCAAATATTGCAATACTTGTTTCGGTGGTCCATATACCTCATTCAGATAGTAAAAAAATGTGAAGTGTTTTCCACACAGAGACACAATCCAGGTTAAAATTACAGGACTTATTTTATATATGTTCAGAATGCAACATTCTCCCGGATTACACAACACACACACGTACTCACACACACACGAACATCTATAGCCTAAAGAATGTAAGATGAGCTTGGGCTATGCGTCAGGATAAACCTTGTAAACAAGCTGTTAAATCTTGGGCTTCAGGCCAGATCTCTGGTGCATCGAGGTTCACATCTTAGCTCATCTGAGATCTCCAGAGGATGAGATGAAACTGTTTTGCTAGAGCTCAGGTCGACAGAAGAGCTGGGACAGAACACAGAGGCCTTCAGGTGAAGATGTGAAAGCCAACTGATTGATAGAAAACAGATATTATCCTGTGCGAGTGCAGTGAAGCAGAAATCTTATAAGGAAATTTATGAGCATCCATTGAGAGCAACAGAACAGTGCTGGCTCTGATGCATTAGCAGAGGCCTGGACGACCATTAGAAGAAACCTCCTTGGAGACATATAGTTTGTATCCATTTGTGTCATAATCCAAACACATCCAAACAGAGGGAGTGCTCCCCTCCGCCCTCGCACAGCTTTACACAATTAAGTGTTCAGGGACCCGCTGGAATAATGACATTACAAACTCTGGGCCTGAGATCAATGGTGCAGTTAGACAATATTCATCTCTCCTTGTGCCCATGTACGCATCCTGCCAGACAACCCCTCAGGACGGCGATAAGCCATCCCACTGATGCATCTACAAGGTCAACAGGAAGCTCAGTCGCTCAACAGATTGTCGCTGCACTTTTCTTGAAAACCTTAATGCGACACTTTTATATGTTCGAGTCCACCAAGTAGGATTGGTTTCAGGTTTAATATTTGGAAAAACTGCAGCAATGCAGAAATATTTAAATTATGAGTATAGAATAATAAAGTATCAAGTAGTAAATGAAAAAGACTTTGATAATAAATCCAATATTTACTAGTTACACCTTTTTTTTTAATTGGGAACATTTGCTGCTTTTCTTTAATTCGTGACAGGACAAACATGCGCAATGTCGAGCAAAGACAATTGCTGCTACTCAGGCTTTGAAGGAGGAGAATTTTAGGATGGCCACTGCTTAAAGAGCATAATCATTACTTTAAATATTTAAACAGTTTTAAAATAAGAAAGACTTGGGGTAAAAGCACAAACTAGTAAAAAGGTATAAAAATAAATATAAAATAGAGACAATGTCATGTATTAAGTGAGATATTTTCACACTCCACTAAAAGAGGTTTGAACACCTCCTGCTTCTTTGCTCTGTGAAGAGGGAGAGCAAAGAGAGAGGCTGCGGGCGGGAACAGGTTCAAATGAATGAAATGGGCTTATAGCCTGAACAAAAACTCCAGCTCAGTTTACTCCATTGACACACAGGTGTGGTGTTACAACAACAATGTGCTCCTCTAACATTTCCTTCCACTGGAGCCACTGGGCTTCCGGCCGCTACAGGAGCTAAAAAGCAACAGACTTCAGATTCCCCACAGGAGCCATGAAAGTTTGTTCCACTGCATGTTAGCAAGCACAGTGACCTTCCACAAAAACTGGACTAACAGTGAAAAGCTACAGATATTTGATCATGCTGTCCCTTTCATCGATAAATTAGCAAAATGGCAAAACAGTCCAGAGCAGACTGCCTCGTTCAGATGAATGCATCTTGTGATATTTGGAGAACGAAGCAGCTGATTCTGTTCCCACATGACCCTTCATCAAGGGAGTGAAAACCACCAGCTGTCAAAGTCAAGTTTGGTTTAGTTTAAAGTCATGTGAAAGTAGCACTTACTTACAAACTGAGTAGCACGGCACAAATTACAGCTGGTTCTCTTACTTGACATGATCTCTTTTACATGCCCGTTTAGAGCGATTTGTTCAGAAAAAAAACTGTAACGGCCCTTTTCCACTGGTCAAAAAACCCACTAACCCTCACCAACATCTGGCTGCTGTGTGCAATGAGAATGGAAACAATCTGCATTTACTACAGGGTCAAATAATTTCGGCTCCAGCTCAAGTTACACGCAAACTTTTTAGTCAACCTAAAGTGTTAGCTGCATTGTGGATCATAATTTTGAAAGGAAACAAAAATAGATCTACTTTGCTGGGATGCCAAAATGAACACACTATTAGAAACAACGAGTTTGCATGGAAATGTATAGGAAAAAGGAGTCTCTGTATGATTACATATGTGGACGTCTGATTACAGAACAGCACAATCACTGCAGCATCTTGGGGTGAAACAGGAAAGCTCTGGCCTGGGCAGGACTGCTACTTAGGCTAACTACTTCCTGTCAGAGAGATTAGAGAGCAGGACGATCACAGAGGCTGCCAGGACATTTCACACTTCATAATGCCAAGCCTTCAGGATGGCTCCACGGTAACGGTTTATTATGGCAAGATTATGAGCAGAGAGAAAGTGGACTTGGCCCAAAAATACTCCTCTGCCCCAATTTGTGATATTGAAGGAGAAGATTCATCTTACTTTCTGCAAAATCATGTCCCTTTAAAAAGCCTCCGACATGAACACACTGAGGGGCCGGAAGGCGGGAATGTTGGGACCACAGAAGGGAGAACGCGTACAAAAAAAGCCAAGAGGAAGTTCAGCATCCTGTGTTGAATCGGGTCTGTTTCCTAGATAAATCTGTGCTCCATTGTCAAAGGCGACAACTGGCCATCGCAACTTCAGCAGACGGCCTCTTAGCAGGTCAAAAAGAACACTGAATATTCAAATAGTTGGCCAAAAACACAGTAATATCTTGAAAACAGTCACTTAGTTGAACGTTAAAACTATAACTGGATTTTAGTTTCCAGATGTTTTGTCAGGGGTTCTGGACAGAGGTGTAGATTCAATGCAACAATTGAAATAAATGTGGGATGATGAAATTCAATATGTGGGTCATCTGAAATGAAATATAAAAAACATTTTCTCTGACATGCAGGGAAAGTTCTGTGGCTAACTGGTGCTCCCTCAGCCAAAAAACTAGAGGCCCCTCACTGGAAACAAGCAAATGGACTATCAGAGTCAGACCAGAGCAATTAGTTTGCTCATGTTCTATTTAAGGAACAATGAACAGTCACTGTATAAGAATCTGGTTCTGAAATCATGACGAAGTGAACAATGTGAACTTTCCTATTGATAGTAAGGCCTCGCTACGTGGCTGGAGCAGTATATGGGTCTACAAGAAGTGAAACTAAATCATAAAAATAGTTTCCACAAAATATATTTAGAAGAAGAAGGAGAGAACTAATACTAATAACAGAGAGAACGCGGGAGAAAGGAAAAAAGGGAGGGCTGACAGGGAGTAGGGGGCGTGTGTCAAGTAGTCAGCAGAGAATCCAGCGATGACGACAGTGACCAGAGAACAACATGCCAAACCCTGGAAGTCATTTCCTGCTCCAGCGAAGACTTTTATGGAATTCTAGCAGCATGGCTAACGTCACAGCGACAGAGAGGGACAGAGGAGAAGAGAGCAGGGCAGTCCTCGCTCCACACGCCTCACTCCTCCCCCTCTAGCTGTTTCCCTCCCTTTTCCTTCTCCATCCTGTCCCTCTCCCCTCAGCTGTCTGGGTGAGGATAGGCAGAGCGACTGAAATCACAGTCTCTCCCCATTTCCCAACACGCTACTCATTCCAAGATTGCCTCTGCTGCAGGTTTCACAATTAGCTAAAATGCATTGCTCTCGTCCATAGGCTAAACAGCATCTTTGACATTTAGCCCAGGCTGCACTTAAAAAGCTCTTGTCCACCTGAAGCATTTGCAAAGTGGCGATGTATTTGTGTGAAACAGATACTCCAAACACTTACTGCAAGTCGAGGTCCTAAAAGCTATGTAACTTGGGAGAAACCCCTTTTAAATCCAATAAAATTTCCGCTAGCTAATGTTGTTTTTGATTTATTTGCTTTCCCTCTGTAATGGAGCAATGTTTGCGATCAGAGCAGGCGGCAGAGCTTTTAGAAAACATCAACTAAGGCAGAAAAAGCAACGATGATGGAACCCAGCAGAGGGGATGAAATGATTACTGGAGCTGGGGACCAGAGGGTGGTCAATCAGTTTGCTCTAAATACTCCCCTTCAAGGGTTTGCAGGGGAAATGGAGGCAACGTTCACTGCCGTGATCAATAGCTAAGTGCCTTCCTGGCATTTGTCTATTTAATCCATTATCGAAGGCCATCTGAGCCTGCAATGTGGACAGGAGACCTGCGGCCGACAGGAAGAGCAGAGCGAGGGAAGCAGGATACATGTGGAGGATACACACCCACCAACCCACACAGCCATGTAATACTACTAATGTGAACACTGGTAGATGTTCAGACGACAGCTGACGTCAACACACGTCTGCACAATTGTGAAAGCTACAGACAGAAATTTTCACTGGACAAAGAAAAGTACCAAGGAACAATTGTTGACCATAGAACAAAAATGGCAGGGTCAGCCAATTTCTGAACACAAGAGGTCCTTCATTTTGAAGTGTAAGAGACTGAGAGACAGAGAGAGAGGTGGCTGGGGAAGGACAGAGAGAGATTTGTCATTGCACAAGGATGTCCTTTCGGTGCGAGAGTGACGCACTGCCTGGCAAAACTCAGTGGCATCTACGTGACCCTTCTCACAGCACTGTGGAGGTGTATACAAGTGCATACGCACAAATACAAGGTGATCAGTTAGGACTGTGCCGCACTGTCACATCGAGAACAGAACAAATTGTGCAGCGTACTTCTTTGCAACTTATACATTTTAACTTGCACGAATAGCTTTATCTCAACTTAAAGTTTGTTCATGACAGAAAAATCACACTTAAGATGTTGGGTTTATTCTGTAGGACTATAAAAATAAAACATATCTGCACTCCCTCTTTCAAGACCGAATGATCACGTCTCACACCAACAGTGTATAGTTACGAGCTGCGTGTGGCCATGTGGAAAACCCATGTGGTGGTTCGGTTAATGATTACAATGCAATAACAACCTGTTGGCCAAGGGTGGCAGGGACATGGCAGCCAAATTAAATGTTACTTTTTAACGACCAGTCAATGGATTCAAATACACACGCGGATATCCCGAGCGTTTACCGCTTCAAGCGTTTTGCCCTCTCAGTAAGAGGCTCTATTACATGGGGGCTGCAGACTGAAATATGTTTAAGAATACTGACCCATGCAGGCTGGAGTTGTAGTATTGTTTTGATTGGACGGCAGTAGAAACAACTGTGCACACCCATGTCCTAGTATGTCACTTGGGCAAGTCAACAACAGATCATGGTAAACAAATCAAAACTATGTTCAGTGTGAATGTGAGGAAATCTAACCGCCAGAATCCAGATTCAGCCAGATAAAAATGGGCGTCATCAGCAAAATAGCAGCATCCTTAAGACAAGGAAAACTAGACAGTGACAAAACAACCCAATAGAACTTGATATAACTGAAATACAATGAATACAACTTCAAACACATGTGGGCAATTTTCTTTTAGCCATTATACAAGTCACTGTACTGTTCTCCCTTTTGTATCCGACTGTTATGACAAACCAACCAATGTCACCAGACTTTCCACTCACTACCCCACAGTACAGGTTTCACGTTCAGGAAAGTCATACCCTTCAAAAAGACCTTAACACACAACGCCAGCACACCGCAAACAACGGATAAGGCCGGGCCTCGAGTGGAGTCGGGGAGGACCAATGAAATCATGACATCCCACTTCCGGCAGTCAACAGTGCACCCGCTTTGCATAGATGCATGCTCGGCCCAGACGACCACAGAGAACAAAGACCTCAATTATGTG
This sequence comes from Pseudopleuronectes americanus, assembly GCA_038501795.1. NCBI lineage: Eukaryota > Metazoa > Chordata > Actinopteri > Pleuronectiformes > Pleuronectidae > Pseudopleuronectes > Pseudopleuronectes americanus. The sequence goes on along the minus strand of CM076726.1, from coordinate 16,592,181 downwards.
GAGGCTCTAACAGGAGAGCTAAAAACGGGACCATGGGCAGGGAATAAAACCTTGGGAGCGCTGCAGGAATGCCGAGCATTCGAGCGCCAACGACACACACAACACACTGTCACTCCCCGAATTGCACTGCCGCCACCAGCACTGACCTTTTCTCTAGCCTGCATGAAACAGGACAGTGTTCAAGTGACTGGAACAGAGGACTCTTATGCTTACTTGTACCCAGACTTGTCAAGTGCATGGCTGCAGAACAGTGTATGATACGGTGGGGGGGAGGGCAGTGTCTATGGCCTCTTTATACCTTGGGTAACTGACCCATATTCACCGCAGGGTTACAAAGAGGAACATTTACCTCAGTTGGACCTGGTTCCAAGCAACACATATCAAAGACAACTAAACTCAATGCTCAAATGTTCTTGTAAATATCCTGCACTGCTGTAAAAGTAGAAACCAAACAGGTTCCGGTTCTTCTCCTTAAACCTCATGTCTTGTACACAAGCAGATCCTCAGCCTGTGATTTTGTATGTTTTCTCTCCGTGTCCCAGACATAATTCTTACTTTTGAGTTCAGAGCCAGGAGAAAGCAGGTCTGTCTTTCACTTTGCCAGTGTTCCGAAACAGCTTTATACTTAATGGAATCTCACATCTCGGAAATGGTAATTATTCGCAAATAGAAAGGTATTTATTGCCCAAGAAATATATAGAGATAACACAAGTCAGCCACTGACACACTCACACAGAGAACTAGCTATAAAAGTATGGTGGAGGGTAGGAGGTCAAAGGCAAGTGCAGCCAACATGACCCCAATTCCACTTTATTGCAAATAATATTGATGTTCAATCAATTGAAAGCGTTACCTAGTTTCTCCACAAGTTTGAGCATCACTCCTCCGATGTGGATTTCCCCAGTGACCCTCAGCGACACGTCCCGGTGGAGATCGGTGACATGCATCTTCAGTTCCCACGTCCCGTCGGCATAGCAGCCATCGGGCATCCGGATCCCGTCCAGCGCCATCCTGCCGAACAAACCGGAGAGAAAAGATCCCGTTAAACTTCTGTCCCACTGGTGTAAAGAAATATTTTGACCCGCTGGAGAAGCCAGGCATGATTCTTGGAAAGGACTTTCTGTAGATATTTCAGACAGACACTCAGCTGATATATCTAAATTGTTATTTGCAAGGATGGAACTTAGCACACATTTCTGAATGAATATAGTACAAATCGTGAATATGTTTGTATGTACTTCAGTACATTGTTGGACTGCACATTTACTTCACTGCCCTGACAGCTGTGGTTGCTAGTTACTTTCCATATTAAGAGTTAATACATTATGACCCTTGCAAGTCTACCAGCTTCATGGAAGTACAACACAGACCTCTGCAGTGTAGTAGGAAGGTCACTGTAGGAAAGGCTGCAAGTCATAGTATTGAGAATTTATTATGATTTCTTGACCTGTCAGATATGAAATACACTGGATAGACAAAAAAAAACTACTAAGATGTCCTTCTGGTTATTGAATCCATAGACCACATTAAACTGATCCAATGTTTATGTTTTTACATACCATTATTATTATATACATATCTTTTTTACTTATATTCTCCACTTCCAAATAGTTTCATCTTTCACTTGAAGACATTTCACTCTTGATTTAGAACATTTTCCCATTTCGGATTATGACATTGAAGAAGTTTCTTGACATCAATATCACTGCCAATGTCAAAACCCCAAAAAAATGTCTTGGTGACTGAATCTTTCCACCATATTTAATAGGGTGACGTTGTAATTTATCTTTTACTTATGATCTCCAGCCCTGACAATATTCATAATTCATTGGGGGGTCATTGTGTTGAATGTGTCAAAGTGGGTCACTGCTGTGGCTCCAGGCTGCAGAAGGTAACTTAGCTCGATCAGGAGCATTTAACCCTGGGACGTGATTTAGAAAAATATATCTAATTAAACAAATCCGGATAGAAAATAAACATTTACACTGAATCCCTGTGTGTGTGTGTGTTGTTCTGCTGAATAAGACGAATATGAAGTGAAGTCACCGGGAAAGAAAAATTGCAGTGTAGCCTTATGGCTGTCATCCTGTGATATGAATGGAAGCTAACGCGAATCACCCAGGCGATCAAAACCGCTCATAATCGATCGACCGGAGCGAACAAAGGCTTCACCCCCGAAACAACAAGTTCACCCCGGGTGTCTGTCCGCGTTTCTCTCCGCTGAAGTCCCGGTTCACCTGTTAGAAGTAACGGTAAAGGCCTCTGAGACAAATAGACCCGAGGGGGGGGCACCTTATGTAAGCTCAGCCCGGGACGAGGACCTCACTCCCCGGCTGCATGCACACGCTCGCCTCGGTGTCGCCTTGTGTGTAGTAAAAACACACAAGACGAGAGGGGGGAAAAGTGCGTGTACGAGCGAACCAGCCGCTAAAGTGTCGGGAAAGTTGTGCGTGGAAACGAGTTGAAGGCGAAAAGCGACGGAGAAAGAGGGAGAATCGACGTTTTCCATATTTCCCAGCGGCGGAGGGAACACTGAAGTGTGTGTGTCTGTGCGTGTGTGTTTGTGTTACTCACCTTCACGAAGAGAAAAACACTCTGAACCCGTCGACTGCAACTTCCACCTTCTTTAAACCATGTATGAGTCCGAGTCCCGCGAGGAAAACACAGAGAAATCCCCGAAGAAGAAGAAGGAGAGGGAGGCGAAGAGTCCCGAACACTTTCCCTCACACTAATGGAGTCCAGCCTCTCTCTCTCCCTCTCTCTCTCTCTCTCTACCCCTCTACCTCTCTCTCTTTCTCTCTCTATGACTCTCTACCTCTCTCTCTCTCTCTGTCTCTCTCGCTCTATCTCTCTCTCTCTCTCTCCACCAATCCTACTTTTCCTTTCAGATATATACACACACACACAATCACGCACACACACACACACACACACTTGTACTTCTATCTTAATGAGGACCCTTTGGTTTAAAGCCCCTCACTCTAACTACATGTCTAACCCTGACCTGAGTCTATATTTTGCCTGATTTTATTCTATAGCACTTATTTCAACATTTATATTATAAAGTTAATGTTAATAAATTCAAATGACACTTATTGTACGTTTTATTATTTTATTTTGCAAGTTCATTATTTATTGTTCATTCTATTTGTTTGTGATTTATTGGAGTTTATCTTGGGGGGGCTAAGATTTGGTGCATTAGTATACACACACGCACGCACACACACACTAAAACCACCACACATTCTTGTCTTTCTATTGTTGGGCGGAACTTATGAACAATATGTCCTTGCCCTTGGTCCTGACCCTAACCATCAGAACTACAATTGTGCTGCCCCACAAACTCATTCTGCCCCCCTGTGGTCTTTTAAACCTTCCCTTTATAATTTTTATATTGACTTTATTTGTTTTATGGCCGGAATCCTGAGGATTCACATCTTAAAAAATGTAATATAAACCCTCACCTAACATAATTTCAGCTGAATATCTGGACAATTATCCACTTCCTTAATTTGTGAAGATTAAAAAACAATCCACACGTGAAGTTCTGAGTCAAATTCCCTGTGGGCTCAGTTAAATATCAATAAATATAAGAAGTGACTATCAGATGATTGTAAATGAGAACACATTAAGTGACGCTTGTATTAGTTGATGTGTTTTATTGTAGATTTTGGCAAAGTGCAACCGTCCACAGTCCAAAAGTCAACAGTTTGTGACAGGGGTAATGGACATGCAGTTCAAATCTCAGGCTGCCTTTTATGGCAATATTAGTGCAGTGGCTTGCAGCAGCATCCAGGGACCTCTGGGTCTTTGGTCCAGGGAGTAACAACAGAAAACAAGAATAAGTTTTTGTTTTGTCACTTTAGTTTTATAAGTAAAGAAAAAGTGTTGCCCTGTAAATGCTCCAGTGGAAAACTGGTGTATACTTCCTGACTCATCCTAGATATTCACGCAGAGTTTTTTACGGAATACCAGACAACTGTACATGATATACAGTTTTTAAGGTAAAATAATCAATTATTTTTCATAAGTTTATCGGATTCTGGAGTATGACAAGTAGGCCCAATAATAAAAACTAAATACACCCTGTACTTTTTGCATAGTTGCATCACTTTTGTGGAAACTTATCTAAATATGAAAATCACACTTAAAATTTTCTCCAGCATGTATAAACTATTTGACTCACACAAGCTCGCTCATCTTGCCTCATCTGACAGTTGATAAATTACAGAAACTCAGTAACAGTTTTTACTTTGATTTACTAATAAAATTGAACACATGGAAAAACCATCTGCAGAAGTATCTCATGCTGAAAATCAGCCATAATGTCTGCGTGCTGTTGTTCACATCTTCACCGCTTCAGATGACATATAGCATTTTATACGAGCATTCAATCAAAAGATCACACAAGTGACCCGTTCGAGGGGTTGGATGCTTTTTCCATTCTCCCCACAGCAGCAGCAGCAGCAGCACAATGCACACTCCAGCCCACACTCTCCAAGTGGTCTGCAGTGAAAGACACATGAATCATCTGCGTTTCTGGCTCGGTCCCCTGGTGATCTCGCTCCAGCTCCAGTCCTCCTCCAGCTCAGGAATCTGGGCCTTCAGACGACAGGCCTGCATCAAAGCGATTTATAACTCTCTCTCCCTCTCCCTCCTGCAGCTCGGACCCCCTCGTCAGTTTCTGGTGGCCGACCCATTGCCTTTTATAGGCTGTGTTTTAATTGCAGGATAAACATTTGAGTCAGGCAGATGCGGAGCTGGCTTGGCTGCTGATGTGGATGATGATGTGGATCAGGAGGGAGGAGGTGAAGGAGACTAAGGCGGAGAGGTGGAGGGTGTGAGGGGAGACCAGGAGGTTTACATCGTCTCCACGGCTCAACAGATGACCTGGGGAGTCGGCTTCTGGGTTGTATTTTGTGCAATATTCACCTGTTATGTTTCTTAAGCATATTTAACATCATATCTTATCAACTTACATTAGAAATAAGAGCATTTGCATCTGCCAAATTGCTAAATTACTTAAAGGCAATACAAGGAAAAAGGTTGAGAGAGAGCACAAAACAGCAAATGGTCAGTAGGGTCCTTTGTTCATGTTTGGTTTTAACTGAGAGATGGCTGACCTCTTCTGGCCAAACACAGAACAGCAGGGCCTAATCCATTATTTATGAGAATAACCCAATAACCCCAGCGCTAACTGGACCCATCTGTGAGTCTCGCTCTGCAGATGTTACTAAACTACATTAAAAAACCCTCAGTAATTCATCTGGAAGCCGTGAGGATCACAATGAAGCCCACTTATGATCTATAATTCAGCTTTGATGTTCTCGTGAGGGGGTCCATCAGAAGGAATCTGACCCGGTTCAGAAGAACAAACAGTTCTATTGTCCAAAAAAACATGGACAATAGAACTCTCTGATGATTTGCAACCTCCTCCTACACAGCAGCTACAGTCAACATTTCCCTGGTGATTGTCTCGGACATATGGCAGACAAAAGAAGTAGTCATTGTATCCAAAAAGGAAAAGAAATACTTTAATAAAAGGAAATAAATACAATGCTTTGGATGGCAGTTAGAATCCATTACAGGCATGGGTTATTGCACAGCTCTAGGGACAGACAAAAAAAAACTTTTCCAGACCTCCATTCAAAGTATACAGTGGTAACTGACACAAATTTTCATTCAAAAACACATTAACTTTCGATGTGCAGTTCTCTTTCTCACCCAGTGTGTGTTGACATATGGCTGCAGGCCCTTCTTTGATTAGATTTTGAATATTTTTAAAGACTGACAACATACCCGTGACAGCTCTTGATCATTTGAAGGAATAATGGCTTTGAACTGGAATCAACACTTAAATCTACAAAAATGTGTAGTAGACTTTTCCCTGATGCTTGTACCTTTGACAAAAAATATAAAGCATACTGTCATCATTCAAAATATTGTGCATAAAATGCTCATGAAGTCAAAAGTACAATGTATGTTGACAAAACTATCTGTCATTCTGTCCATTTTAGTTATTTATTTCTCATGCAGAGTGAGCACAGTTTAAAATCTGTGCGGGAATCAAGAATTGCTCTGATGAAAAATTTGCAAATTTCACATAAATCTTGGAAACTTGGAGCCAAATCACAAACCTTGTTGTGATTGTTATGAGGGCCTGTACACTCCTACAATATGGATTTGCAACTGTGATTTTCAGGTGCAGAGGCAACAATGGAAATGTTCTACGTATTCTGCATTGCACGCCTAAGGTCTCCAAGGTAAATAGCATTGCTGCTTTCCAAGAAACACCTTAAAATTTATATTGCTGCAATGTAACACGTGCAAACAAGAATAAATAAAATCATTAATTGTCGGGCTGTTTTCTACATCCTTTCTGTGCAACTCGTAGCTGATGAATGTGCAAGATCCACCAGGTCAAATGTAGAAATTCTTCCATATCCTACTCCCTTCTATTTTGTCCATTCTATACCATCTGGTCGACTACAAGGCAGCCTGGTTTCAGTCATTAGGCCTTTGCGGACATAACAGACACACAACACCGATAAATTGATCTCAAACAGCCTGTGACGGTGAAAGCCGTAAAAGCAGCAGCTCGCACAGTCTCTAATTAAATATTCTAACAAGGACAATTTGACACAGACGGCAACACACTCTGTCACATGTGTATCTGAGGGTCGTTCCATTTCTTCATCCACTGCGGTTGTTTTACAAATCATTTAATTAGACATCCATTAACATTCATAAGAGATTTTTCTACTTGATAAATACGTCAACACATTTCATTAGATGTGTGTTTGCACTCTCTGCAATGTCTTTCTTCTTCCAGCATCCATCTACTATATATACGACAGCATGTAAAGTGAGTGAGCTTTTTCTCATTTCTGCATAACTGCTACTGGCTGTGTTGTTAAAGGACCATATTAAGAAAAGACATCTACATAAATCATGATGAGCAGAAACTTTTTATAAAAAACATGGTCATGATTTGCTTTTGCTAATTGTCCATATTGTTTTCTCTTTTTAGAAAACACACAGGTTTTTAAGGAGGAGCCTATCTTTTAAACAAATAAAAAGACAGGCTGCATCATATTCATTTCTCAAAGTGTGAACCAGTCACCAACTTACAAAAAAGGCCGATAAGATACAATTAACGTTTGTGTGCACTGGCCGCAAAATGAAAATAGAAGCTACATTTACCTTAGGCCAATTACGTTTTTTCATGGAGTATGAATTAGCCTTTTCACCACTAAATCTGAGCGTAGCCAGCTAGACACGTTATTTGGCCACAGGTTTGAGTCCCATTTTCCCGAGATGAGAACCATGTTCATGACCACAAGAGACTGAAAATCCCTAGGAAAAATATATGAATATATTTCTCTTTTTTTTTAAAGAACAAAATGCATCTAGTCTCACGGATTTCATCTTGATATCGTTATAAAGACATGAACATGGTATCACATCAGTTAAATAGAATCATGCAAGTTTGAATGAGTAAGATTGTTTTGAGCAAAAGACTTTGTGAGCATTTGAGACTACGATCGTTATTCATAAACTGTGTGTAAGAAAATAAATACACATGCTCAATGCTTTGTCGATAAAGTATAAGTATCATGATACAAGCCTTATGTGGCTGTAAACATTTATGGAAAACAATGTCCTGATAAATTGTAACTGTTGTAATAAGAGGCATTATATCCCCCAAAACGGTTTAGTTAATGGAAACTCAACATTGAATAATTAACTGTGTGTGTGGTATAAAAGTGGTGGTTTGCTCATGTTTGATTTAGTGCACATGGTGTCTGATTTAGGAATGATTAAAGGAGGTGATCATGGCATAGAATAAGAAAAACAAACTAATACGTTTGTTATGTTTCTTTTCCTGCGTCCCAAACATTGTTAAAGGGATAATGCCCTCAGGTTCTGTAAAAAAAAATAAACATAACAGAGATACCTATTCATACGTATAACAGACAACACATTCTGTATGTTATGTGTAACATTGTTTGGCTAATTTTGAAAGGCATACAATTTGCTTGTTAGCATCAGAGATAAAGTAGAGATAAAGATGTTACACGTTAGAAATGCTTTAAGGATGAAACTGTTTTTTGACAGCTCTAATTTTTTTTCCTCGATGTCAAAGAAAACTTTAATCTGAAAGCCTCAGTGACCGAGGGTCAGGCATGTGTGTCACAAGGCTCCAGACAGAGTCACTGGAAGGAGGCTGGGCAGATGCATTAATCAACCGTAAACTTATGGACACTTCACCAACAGGATGCTGCTGTTGTATTGGACGAAGTTAAGTCTTTTCCACTTGGTGCATCAAACTCATTCAGCTCTTATCTCTTGTTTATAAGCAACTTCTGCTCATACTAGTAAAAGGGGCACCTCCTTAGGGGTTCCTGGTCCAACACTGTCACCCTTAGGGTGCACAATTGTGTACAAGATAAACAAAAAGAGACATTAAATGCACATCTTGGAGTTACGTCAGTTCGTCTGGGTTCATTTCCAAGATTCAAAAAAGCTGGATCACAGGGTGATAAAGGAAAGAGATAAGTGTTTTTAATCAGTTTGTGCGCATAAAAATAAATGGATGAAGTCTATTTCCGTGTCTCGCCAACCCTTTTAGAGTTGTCAGACACTGTTCAAGAGTGTGTTGTGTAATGTGCAGACTCAGTCTGGCTCTGGAGCGTCTTCTGTTAAGTCAGAGGTCGTCTTCTGCTTGTATATGAAAGTCAACAGGAAGAGTGCGATGTCATGTGAGCACCAGTAGCCTGTGTGGGAGGTAACAGCTGACCAGTAGCGACTCTCCACCATACCTTCTCTGAGCTCAAAGTCGACACGGCGCTCCAGCTCCACTGTGAGAAACAGAGTTGTACAAACATTAGTGAGTTAATAACTAACACCTTCCCAAAACACTTTAAAGGTTAACATTTTGTATTAACTCTAGGATTGTTTTGGTTGGACCATAAACTGTAAATAAAAATAAAAGACATGACGTCTCATCAAAGAAGAAGCCCAGGCATCTTGATCGCCACTTCCATGTTTGCAGAGGGGACATGGGCCAGACCACAAGTTCAAAGTACACATCAAATACATTTCAATCAATAGATGGTTTCTGTCATTTTAGGTAGTTCCTATCACACCTCTGTATGTTCAAGTGTTCTGACTGATTGACGGCTGAGACTGACTGGTGATTGGTCGAAAACATGTCTCAGTGGGACCTCCCTACCTGCCACGATGATTATAGCACAGACTCTGGCTCCAAATGAGGTCATCAGAACAAGATGGCAGCGTATATTTGGTTTCATTTCTAGATATTTACCGTCTTTAGTGTGAGTAAACTTACATGATGTGTCAACGATGGGTGAGGTGGGCCGGATCAAGGTGGAGAGGCCGTACGCTGAATGGCTCTCTGCCCGCTTCTGCTCCTCCTCCTCGGTGTTTGTCACTCCCTCCAGTCCTAAAGACACCGAAGGCTGGCTGTTGGAGCGCGAGAAACGAGAGAAGAGGATGCCTCCGATACCTTTCCCTATGCTCGCCGCTCCTGCATTGAGTCAGTGAAAAAGAGAAAGAGCTGGTGAGATGTGGTCAAGAGCAAATATGAGAAATGGTGGAAATATATTTTCCTTTAAACATTTCTTTATATAACTCTTTTTAGAACTGCAGGGGGAGCAAAGTGTATGCACCCACTCTCCTTTTCTCCACATGATGGCACTGTTGATGTAGTACTGGAGTCCAACTGAGCATCTCACATTACTTCAAATATTGAACTGCAGAGAATTGATTTCACCTATAGAATATTGACTATCTCCAGAGTAAACTCTTATTTGCTCTGCTCTTTCTCTGTGGCTCGTGTTTCTGTCCGACTTCGTATTAGTCATCTCCGCCAGTTTCAAAACAAGAAAAACAAGACAACTTTACATATGCAAACCAGACACTTACAAACCTCACACGACTACAAAGAGTTGAATAAAGATTATTCTAGTTTCATTTTCAGCCATTATATACATCTTCTGGACTTATACATATACAATAACAGTAATCAACATATAAATCATTCACAGAAAAGTGTTTTACTGTCCTGAATACTGTTTGACAAGTTATTCTCTACCATGAGGCTGATTTAGTATGTTTAAAAGAATGTTAACTACTCTTCCAGTCATAGATCCTATTACAGATAGACAGGATTAGAAAGTGATGATTGTGTCGTACCCAGTATACTGGCCTTGCCCAGGTTAGTGATGGATTCTCCATAGTGCCTGCGGGGGAGGACAGGGGAGGTGCTGGGGCTGGGAATGCTCTCGGTGTCAGATGTTGGGTCTTTGACTGGGGTGAGGAACGTTGGCCGGACCTCTTCGTAGGATGTGGGGTTTGTGGCGCTACACCTGATCCAGAAAGAAAGAAACAAATTTACTCAGAGCAGTTATACTGTAAAAAACACTATTTGTGTGTACGAAGAATAAAAAGTGTTGTAAGATGTCAGAGTCAAGGTCTTACCAGTGTATCTGAACAGGTGCGATATTGCTATAATGTTTAAGGATGAGGGGCTCCAGTCTGTAGGCCTGCAGAGAGCAATAAACTTCAGTTACCTTATATGTCAGGACATTTCTTAAACAACAGCAACTTTCTTATAACAAATACCCAAAATATGTGCTGACTCAGCAAAAAAGAAGTAAGAAAAGCTGAAGAGATGATAATCAGAAAAGAAGTTCTCCACATGCCGTCATTACCCTGAGTGAGAATGAATCTTTACAGAATGGGGTAAAAGTTAGACTGACCACAGGGTCTGTGGGATGGAAGACGTTAAAGAGCCTGCTGCAGATGGGAGTGGGCAGGATGTGGTCCTGATGGCAGCTGGTACCAGGGCGGATTCCTCTCAGGGCCAAGAACACCGCCAGAGGAGAACCCACACAGAAAAAGTTATCCACCTGTGAAAGAGAAAAACGATAGGTCCTAAATGTGTGCACCTCTGTGTTGTTTTCCTTGAATAATAGACACACAAACATCATTACATTACTAATATAAATATTCACAGGAGGAAGCCCACAGTTACAGAAAGTTAACTTGGCATTTGTTCTCTTTGGTATATCAAGCATATCTTTACACAAACAACCAAAATCAATATTTATTTTAATAGAGAAATTTAATACTGTAATGGTAAACGTACAGTACATTTAGGCATCTTACCTTAAATTTGAGGGCTGGAGGTGCGGAGGGTTTAGAGGCCTCCAGTGTGACGAGCTGAGTTTCCAGCTCTCGCATCCTGTTAGAAAGCAAAAAAGAACAGTGACTATGAATTATAAAATAGAAAATAAACTTAAATATCAAATGGTATAATAATTCCCCTTATACATTCATGTATGCATTACTCTAACCTCAAGGTACCTTCCCACCCATCCACCCACACATTCATCATCTGCAGACCTTCTATTCTTCTATCTCAGATCAACCTTTGCTCCAGCTGTTTCTTGTTACACGAAGGTAATGGTGCGCACATTAAATTATATTGCACAAACAGAATGAGGAGATATAATAAAAAAACCTCTTCTCTTCCAATTCACTGCCCCAAGCAGGAAGCACAACTTTGTGCCTGACTGTTATAGAATGAAGTATACGAAAAGCCGACGCTGTATTATGTGTATTAAAAAACAAAACAAAATTTCAGTTTAATGTTGAATTTAAATGAGGAGCGTGGATAAGGTATTAGAAGTTATCCAACTAGTTCATTGTTTTGTATTCTGCTGAGCCTACAGAAACAGATCAAAAGCTGAACCTCAGGCCTCTTAAAAGATCTCTCAGTGATCCTACACATGCAGATACACATACAACCCCCGACATCTACATCAGTAAACCCTACCTAATCCTGGTGAGCCGGAGCTGCTCTAAAATGTGCCTCTCTTGGTACGACATCCAGCGCAGGTCCAGCTCCTCTTCCACAGTGCGATCCTCTTGTAGGCAGAAGCGCACGGGATCCCAGCCCGTCATGATGTCGTAGGTGATGACGCAGCCGAGGGAGTGGGACACTATGGACACTTTTCCTCCCCTCGCCTCAAACTCCGGATTCCGGGAGCAGAAGAGAGTGTAGAGCCTGTTAAGCTCCTGCGTTAGGCCTTTGGTAATCTGGGGACGGACAGGAAGTGGAGGAGTTTAATGGATGGGCAGCGTTTGAAAAAGTCAGAGAGCTTTCAAAGTGGGGGACGCTCACCTCGTCCCTGTATAGGGGGCTGTTGTAGTACATGATATCCATCGCACTGCTGTTGAGGAGATCTCTCAGTCCTCTCACTTTGTCTGGTGTGATTGAGTCTACTGTGTCTACGGAGACATACAAACAATATCACAGAGAGTCATTTATCAACCAATAGTTTTGGCAGGAGGTTAGATACAGCTCTGCTTCATTCGCTTTCCTTGTTGGGAGAGGATCCAGTGACACATGAGAACAACTGAACTCTCTTCAACTGCTCACACGTAAAACACAAACTAAACACAGAGGAATAAACGTGCATACAGTCACATACATGATCACTTTCACAGAACACACGCTAACCTCCATCCAGTGAGAGTTTGGAGCGCCACTCGACCGGCAGGAAGTCCACACGCTCGTCAATGATATCTGAAAAGTGCTTCTCCTCCATCTTCCTCACACCCTCCCTCAGCCTGAATGACCACATGACAATGAAGAACAAACAACAGATCAGGACAACAGTAAAGTGTGATGAGTGTATTTGGGCAGCAGTGCACTATAGTCATGACAGGTTCTGAGTGGATGTCTGGCCCTGATACAACGGAGTCTGTTGTGATGAGAACAAGACGTCCATTTTCCTGCTCACTGATGGAGTCGCTTCCCTCATGCACTGACGTGCACGCAGACACACACACACACAATGGCTGCACCGCTGCTAGTCCTATATGGGGCAGCATTAGCTCGTAGGAGAGAGAGGGTGAGGTGCGGTGTTGATATGAGTAAATAGAGGCTGAGAGTTGCTTTTAGATGACTGGGCTCTGAACAGGGCTTCTTACAATGCAGGTTTTGACCGGACCATCTAGTGTGTCTGCAGGGGAACGCACATTTTAAAATGATCCCCACTGTTTCCTCCATCACCACTGCTGATGATATAATGTAAGGCACAGGGGTGAACTTAATTCAGGTTCAACATAAATAAAGCATAAACAATGAAAAGGCCAGACAGGCTGATCTTTCCTCTTGGCTGAGGAAAGTGTTTATGTTATAATCCACGAGGAGCTGGCAGTGAGGCTTATGGAGCTCTGCAGCTTGACTCGGTCTACTTTACCTGCTTAGCTGACCTAAGCCACGGCCGGTGGCCCGACATCAACTCTGTGACACACAGACACACATGGCCCTGTTCCTCTGTTCTACTGCTGACAGTAGTAATACGAGGGCACCAATGTCAATACAATGGTCCACAATTGGTTCGGATCTGAATAAGGGGACGGATCCAGGATTTTGTTTTTACTTTCTTTAACAATGCAAGAGAAGTTTTTCAAATTTTTCATAATTTCATCTGGATTTTTAGTATTATAATTTGTAAAGTCTTTAGTGTTTGCTGCAGTGGTTTCAATCAGTTGCCGCAGATGCATTGCAAGCATTTTAAACAGTTTCGGTTTTGGCTAGTGTTGCAATGCATTTCACTATTCTCTTGTGTTTCCTCAGTTCTCAGTGTGCAGCGCTTTCTTGGCACAAGAACGATAGAAGGACAAACTTTAGAGAACAGCCAGAGAAGACAAAGAGAGAGAGAAAGATGGGGGGAGGAGGGGAAGAGAACAAAAACAAAGGCTGCAGGTGCAGTGGTATCAAGAGAAATGCTGGAAATAACTTCCTCTACTGTGACTATGAGAGGCTTTGGATGAATGAAGCAGAGGGTAAAACAGATTTACTTAATGCAGTACTATTCCACTGACATTCACTGTGTTTACAACTGTATAATCATGTTTAAAAACAGCCTTTAACATGTACAGTGATGAGCAGTACCTTCGTCTGCAACCACTTTAGCTGTGTGATCAATACATGGACTAGTTACCGAAATGACCATATCTGGAATCACAAGAGCCTGTCAGACAGGTTGATATCTGAAACCCCTGATCAGCGACTAAAAAACACAATGTGCAATAGGAGCTTTGTGAGGAGGCCAGGGCACTGAACACACAGAATCTGCTCTAATGCACTTCATAATCATTTCAAACAACCAGATATTATCAGGCTTTTGTGAGTGTGTCGTGACAGACAGAGCGACAGAGTAAAGAGGGAAGAATAGGACAGTCGTCATAAAAGCCACAGGAAAAACAGAACGAGAAGTGTGAGGGACAGATTGTTACTGAAAAGAGAAGAGAAGAGGAACAGAGAGCACACCAACTTCAGGGTTTGTCCAGCATCACAGATTTTCTCTCTCACCGCCTACATGAGTTAACTTAGATTGGATATAGGTGTTCAAATTCCAAAGATAGATAGGTGGAAGATGTCCTTTTAAATCCAAAGGGATAAAACTGAAAATATTGTGCAACTGCTAAAATAAGCAAATACTCAATTGAATCATCCTATTTAATACCGCAACTCACATTCCAGTGTTTTTAATAATGCGTCCCTGGTCCATCTTCTGTCCAATCCCATGGACCACAAAGACGATGTGTGTAGTCTGAGGGGGTCTGTCCTCAGGTGAGGCCTCCTCAACGAAGCCCCGGTGGAGCCCTGTACCACTGCTTGAGGCTGGAAGAGGAAAGACAACAGGGTGGGGTCGTTATTAATCATTATTTACAGCATTTTTATCCTGCACTGCTAAATAAACATATTTTCAGTCTGTTCACCAGTAGGTTATTAATATATCTTATAAGTAATGTGTTGTTCTGACTCCAAAGAGGCCAGCAGGTGAGACACAAAGTTCTGCTGGCACCGTGTTCCAATGCACCGTGACAACACCGGTGGTGTGTCTGGAGGATCGAGTGTGGGTCCTTATTTAGAATCTATAGTCTCGTCCAGTCATGTGCTCTGCGGCGAGGTGACAGGAGCCAATGGCATTGGTTGCTGTCTGGATAGCACTAAGGAGATTTCCCCTCACGAAGCATTTGTGTGTCAGGGGAGATGGAGATAAATAGGGCCCACTCCTCCTCTTATAGAGATGAAAACTGTACCGTAGAGCTGGGAGTCTCTGGGATTCTTTACAGATCAAACATCACACAGTGGGTTAAAGTGCAGGCGCCATCTTTACAGTTAGGCTTAAGCCATTTCATCTAAACTAACCCCTCATAACAGCAGATGGACACAGTGATTATCTGGGCTAATCCATTTAAGAGACTGAACTGTACCCAGACATGTTTAAGCAAGTTGCAAAAGGTCATTGATACAAGAAAATTATTGTGCAATGAAATTACAGTCATAAGAATTTAATTTGCACATCAGATGGAGACAGTATTGGGTAGTGGTGTTTGGTTTCACACAAATTATAACCAGAGCTTTAGCAAAAGCGATCAACTGTTTATATTTGAGGGTGGAAAGCCAGGCTAGTGCTTCTGTACAATGGCGCTTTGAGCTTAATGCTAATGTCAAACACAAACGTGATGCTAGAGGAAAAACAAGGGGGCCGTTAAATATCTGGAAAAAGATGATGACAGTTAGTGATTACAAACCTTTGGAGAAACCCAGTTTCTGAGTCACGGTGCGAGCAATTTTGGAAGTAGTGGCGTCGCTGTAGAGGTAGACCTCATCCACGCTGTGCCAATCCACGTGGGTCCGACTCAGCTTCAGACTGTGGATGGCTGCGGGAGGGTGGCAGAGAGAGAGAGGCGTGATTGAATGAATGGAAAGAGAGGAGGGCATTGTCAGACAGAGTGGGAAATTAGGCAAAGAGAAGGGAAAAACCAGGGAAACGGACGAAGGAAAAAGGTTCACCGATACAAAGTGCTTTAGGTGCAAAGAGTGAGAGACTGAATCCAGCACCAGAATAACACAGAGTTACAAAAAAGGGACATTTCTAGAATCATCTGAACAGCCCAATCAAATGCAGTCTGGAGCATTGATCTGCATGTAGAAAGAAAAGACATCAAACTACCACACACCATGATTGCATATTTCAGCTCTTGCTTGTCCGTCCTGCATGTGCATCCTCAACATTTAGGGATCTACTTATTTATTGTTTTCAATATATTTTATGACTAGTCGCGCTTACGTTTTATTTTTCTCCAGGTTGTTGAAGTATAATGCAGCGACTAGAGCAAGTGAGAGCAGAGGTATGGCTCGAGAGGCGACACCATCTACTACAGAAGCTAGGAGCGATAAATGAAACTGGTAGACTGGCGAGAGATCTATTTATGTCCCTGCAGCAGCATGTTCCCTTAGATGTCCTGTGCAGTCAAGTTCATCTCGAGATTGGTGGAAGGCTTTGGCGTAGGTCCAGTGCACAGTCATGGCTCTTTGTACTGCTCGGAACCAATCTAGGGATTAAAGCCCTTAAGAGCTGGAGAAACGCAATGCTTTTGTTTGAGCTCAAAACAGTATTGAGTCCCAAACTAGGACACAAGTGTAGAAGACATAGAGCGTAATTATTGTATTGGTTTTTAATGTCTTTTGTACATGCTCATTGTACAAGAGTAGACTAGGGAATAATTTATGTCTTGTGTGAGATCTTTGCATCTTCTCAAGAGGCTTTTTACATGCTCATTAATCTTTTAATATCTTTACTTCCTTCCTTTCCATTCCTTGATAATTTACCAGCCAGGTCTACATGGCAGAAATAAGTAAATTACATTTTGTCAAGAAATTTCGAAAAAATGTGTCCGTCTCTCTTTCCAATTCCCACGGGAATCAATAAAACAATCTATACTGCATATCAACTATCTTTGTGTGACATGGTGGGGTTAAGCTTGGCCTCTGTTGACTGGCAGGCTAATGTGTTCATTGGACAAGCATGACTTGTGGGTCATGTGACACCGAGCAATTATCGTACCTTGACTGAGACCTGTTCACAGTGAGTGAAGCCAGTGTGAAAATGAACGACTGCCTCTACAGGAGACGGACAAGCAGGGTCCCAAAGAAGAAGACGACAAGAAACACTTATTGGACAGAAGAAGAGCCTTAAATCGAACTTTGAAGTAAAAAGAAATCTAACCCCCGACATAAAATAATAAAGCTGAAACGGAAGGTGAGCGATTGAGTTTCTTCTCTCACGCGGTTCCATTTATCTCTGCAGGTCCTCAGATGAAACCGCTCTGCACCAAAAGGAAGCAGATGCTTAACCTCTACCACCGCACAGTTTCAAGTGGCCCCCTGTTCTTATCTCTACCTCATGCTCTCACAGGTGAAGACTCTGAGGGGTAAGCTGATCTGAGATATGAGACCTGCAACTGTTAGACAAGGAGGGCCACTTCAGACTGTTGAGCCTTATCGTTAGCCAAGTTCACTGTAAGACAGGAAGTCTTTGAGGTCAGCTACAACATGCTTATTTCTGCAGTTTTTTATTTCATATTTTATTAATATCTAATGTGAAAGTTGATGAGACTTCAGAAAGGGAGTTGTTGCCAGTAAGGGGGTGAGATGTGTATGGGCTTTACAAGAAGACTTCCTGTTTTACAATGAAGGCCAATGCATCAGAAAGGAAAGAGAAAGAAGGAGGGGGGGCTCGAGGTGGACTGAGGCGCTGGCAGTCAACCGACACAAGGTTGAAGAGTTTACTGAGCTTGCTCTCTGATGGCTGCGGAGATCTACTGAGGGTGAGGGAGGATTTCACAGTACGGATTGAGGGGCAAAGTACATGAATGTGGGAACAGGCTGGATAAGCTGATAAGTAAACAGGGGAATTTGTGTGAGACAATTTGAGAGAGACGCCAGAAGCAATGAGCAGAGAACAGAGGGGTTGAAAGAGAAGGGGGTCCTTGAATGAATCATTAATATGATGTAGTCTGGGGCTGTGAAAGTTGTTTCCTAAGGATCCATTTTTTCTTGGCTACTGTTTTCTAAAATATACAAGTTCTACTTTCAAAACTATAATACTATTATTCAAGGTCTCTGTTGATTTCTACTTAGGACACTCGAGTTTGGGTCAACGGCCGCTTGGATTTACTATATGACGTGGGGACATAGACCCAAAGAGGGTCAATGCACCTAGAACTAGGACGGTGATGGACCTCTAAGAGGCCGACTCCACACAGCATGTTTGGGGGCTATAGTAAACGGCCACAATGGCTCCTCTGTGAAGCTCATCACTTGTGCAAAGGCTCTTAACAGAGCGCTTTGTTCATTGCCCCGAGCGCGGGAGCAAGTGATAGCAGTTCATTAATGATGCTCAAACTGCCGGGGGGGGATGAGAAAAAGAAAGCAATGAGAGAGAGAGGGAGTGGGAGACAAGGTTGGAGAGATAAACATGGGTAAAGGAGGTTTTGTGAGGACCAGCTTATTCATTGTAGATCCACTGGTTTAAGGGGTGTTGCCCTAGTAGATTACTGAACCATGTTACTATCCCAGCAAGGAGATGAGGGATAGATCAATAGGTTCCCTCATCAAGCAGCATCAGCTACAGCAGAAGTACCAAACTCTAGGTCACAGCACAGAAGGAGACGCTCTAGCAACTAGGCCCAGTTATGGCTGCAATAGAGGGAGAGTAATTCAATTGAATACAACCTAACTGAGCCTAGGTCTAGCTCTATCTTATAGATTTCCAAAAGGTCTGAACCATGAACAAAAGGGTAAATCTGGCTCCAAGGTCTATAGGTTCTACGAGGAGAGAGGATTCAAGCTAGCAGATCTAATACAGCAGAGGTCAAATAAAACAGAACAAAGAACTTGGTATTTTACAGTACCTTGACAGCGTTTGCGCTTGTGACATGTAGTTTTAGCACTCGTCGGATATCCACTCCATTTGAACAGAAAAGGGAGGTAGAAAGGGGGCAGGTGGGAGAAAACTAACAACCGACAGAGTGAGTAACGGCCACAACCCTGGCATCAGTCACACATGCTACCACTGTCATCGCTCTTGAACAGGCCGATCTATCAAGTAACGCTGCTATCAGGTTACCCACACACAGAGCCTGTACTGGTTACAGACAGGGCCTGGTGGCTGCAGGTAGATATCACGAAAATAAGCCTTAGTTATAGGCTGCGGTATATAAGTGTATATACAGCCCAAAATGCAGCGCTTCTTGACATACTGAGGTAGATGACTGAGGTAGACTCTGTAATACACTTAATACAGAAATCGAAAGTCTTCACTGTGAATTATAAAAGCAACACACTATTAAGCATAACTTCTCTAAAATCTTCAACTTTTGTGTTTGCATTACAATGGGAAGTTTATGAAAAATAAAGCGCTAATGAAAATTTGTTTGCTCAGTACTTTGGGGGGAAATAGTTAACAACACAGATCATGACAAAATTGAAAGAAAGTATATAAAATAGCACATAGTTATCGAACATTTTTTTTTAAATGCGAGACACACGTAAAAGCACACTTTCTAAACACTAGGCATTTATGTTTCAATGTTTTGTTAATGAAAACGTAAATCTTATTGAAAACAGAATCCCTGTCAGAGCTAGAGACAACCCAGCTATAACCATACAAAGAGAAAGAGGTTTGAACATATGTGAACAAATTCTGTTATATGAAAATCAGGTAAGTTTCTGCAGGGAAAATGGTGCATATAAATAGTTGTAATGCTGTAAATGTTTTACATGAGCCAAATTCAGATGTGCCTGAAAGTGTAGTATTTTGTTATTTATAATGATGTTCATGTTCTGTAAGTGGAGTTATTAATGTGAGCATTGATCTTTACGTCAAACAACGACTTTATACATAAATCTGAAATAATAATTTGGCAATTGAGTGAATAATTCCATTTAAAACCCTTCACTGACAAGATTGGTTAGAGTATTTAAGGTTAAGATTTGATAAAAAAAACTACTCGTGAGATTTTTCCTCGTGAGAAAAAAAAACACAACACCAAAACAATTTGTGGTGATTTACTTTTTTAAAATGTGCTGGTCAACACTGGTGGACAGAAACTAATAACAGGTTGGTAAGAATATGGTGGAATTAGATTGTAAATTAAATGTATATGTTTGTATTCTAATCGTGAACAGTTACAATCAGAGCTGAAGCTCAATCAAACAAGTTCTATTAACTTTAAATCTCTGAGTCAGGGTGTGGCTTGATCTGATGTAGGATTTCTCAGCATCTGTTAGTCAAATCAGCAAAGTCTACAAATCCCAGGGCTTCTCTCACTCAGTGAATCAGACTTGCAAATATCAGCAGTGTGTGTCTCAGCTGAAGTGAAAGTCTGAGGAGGAAGACCTGCTGAGTACACAGGATGTGTATTTGCTAAGCTATCAGTGAAGTCCATTTGGCCATCGCAGCACTGATGGGTCCATCCATAAATAGTTGTTGCCTGATGACTGGGGTATTCACCAAGCCCACAGTCTTCCTCATAAGGAACAAATAACCTTTAGTTGAGCCATACATTATAGTGTGTGACAGGAAACACGTGACTTTTACCTCACCCGAAGGAGAAACTGGATGGCCAAACAATCATCTCTAAATCACACCAAACAAGACTATACGTTGATGTCACAACCAGCAGAGAGGTCTGACCCTCTCAGAGCCTCGTAATGTTTTAATCTCACAGCTATCCAGATTAAGGCAAATGAAACATTAAGGCTTAAAAGGTTATTAGGTGAAAAATGTATGTCCAGTTCTTTTAAACCTGTGTCATCAGTCATTAGTTACAGAGTGTATTCTCGGCCTCATTGGCATAAATATGTAGCTTACACAAACTTCTGCTCAGCGAGCAGAAGGCTGGCTTTATTACTCATGGACATCTGAGAAGCCTGACCGACTGGGAAACACCCTCTAGTTTCCATTATAGGATTACTCTTCAATACATACACATGTGCACTGGAAAATCCTAAAATAAATGGACCGGAAAGGTTTCGTTATTTATTCTGTTGCGTATTCACCTCAACTTGGAAACTGACAGTGGCAGCATCTACACTAAGAATTCTCCCCGGATCAAAGATGGGCAAATGGAAAATAAAACATTGACACACAATTAATAAAACCCATGAACTGCAATCCCCTCGTGGCCATGTTTGGCTTCAATAACTGAATCAAGAGCTGTGGCTTCCTCTCTGACGCCACAAGCTCACCATCTGTCACCACTGCCAGCTTTCCTGCGTCAACAGTCATTCTTCCCAGAAAACCGACCGTGATTGGCTGACTACACGATTCATGCAGAGAGTATACGCAGAAATGTACATTTGGATCGTGAGAGGCCAGGAGGATTTGCAGGAGTGCTTCCAACATTGTCATTTTAGGCCTGCATGGCACGCTGGTATGCAGATCACAAGTCTTCAGCTTCACTAACCTTTAGTCTCAGCTACTGACTGAGGCAGAAGGGGAGGGGCAGAAAGGGGAGAGAGGCGATAAGGAGAGGGAGAGAGCGAGCGATAGCACGGGAAATTTACGTACTGCGGTAATGTCAGAACCCAGCCGGCTTGCTTTATGATCCTTAATAAATAGAAGTGTTGGTGTGAAAATAAGTCAATTGCTTTAGATAATAATCCAATTCTAAGTCTAGTCTAGTGACAGAAATACTATACTACATTTACCCTTGCTTGTCAAACTATGTTCATAAGATATGATCTGTGTGTTTTGCATTAGTCAGAGGACTCCACGTGTTGGAAAACCAATCTGTGTGTGCCCTTGTGCAATATGTCACACACCTTACAGATAATTCTGTCTGTGATCCCTCTGTCCTCTGTCTGTGCCCGTTTGTGTCCCTACGTGCGCGCACAGAAATGTTCGTGTCCGTGTGTACATGTACACTTCTGCTCGTGGAACAGGAGTGACCTTCCAGTTTTTTCTCTTTAAGCTTATGTGACGTAATATGAAGGAAGACCCAAAGGGTGACGATGAAAGTGACTTTGCTCTGCTCTGTTGATGGTTTTATTTACAGCGCTTCATTTATTCTAAACAAAGAGCAGCGATAGTTCCGTGCACCGAAGCGGTCAAATGAGGACACAAAAGACATGAGTCAAGCCAAATCTAAACATAAGCTTTGTTTGATTCACAGGAATTTAACAGTGACTCATTATGCAGTTATTGTTATTCCAATCCAATTAATGATGCTGATTCAGTTATGATCTGGAAGGTTGGATATATTTTTTTAATCTTCTGGAGGGGGCTGTTTGTCAGAGTACAAATGTCCGAGTTAGTTGCTCCGGACATTTAACAGAACTCCAGAAATGTCCGGTAAATGTCAGAGTGAGCCCATCTGAGAATACATCAGGAGAATATCTGGGAATTTCACAGGAAAGGAGTGGGCACATAGATGAAATATCTAATATGTGACATACTTAAAACTGGTTTAAAAAAAAGTGATTACAAATACTTCCGGATGAAAAACAGGTGCCAGACACGTAGAAGACGCCGACGAAGAGGACAACTTGGAAAGGCCAGTGACATGCAAGGGACGACACTGTTGTCGATGAGCTTAAAACAAATATTGCGTCATGTCCCGCCTCCTGTGTGCTTTACTCAGGAACCACCCTCGACTGAACCTTCCAGATAATTCTCCTGTTGTTGGGAACGTATCTGTGTTCTTTATATGAGAATGGCATGTCGGAAAATGACTCCAGTGTTGCAGGAACTAAAAGTAGTTGAATAATATTACAGATTCTAGGCATTCTTCCATTGAGTAGTTTAGTACTCATGTTATTTTATGCTTCAGGTTACTTTGGCGTTGCTTTGATACACGTCTGCGTTTCTCTCGCTCGTATCCGCTCGGTTGTAACAATGCGGACTAAACAGTTCCTCACTCCCTCCAACAGTTGCTGCTTCTTCTCTCTGCTTTGCTCTGTTTATCTGCCACATTCACGGACACCCACACATTCATCACCACAGAAGGTCCCGCAGATCTGGCTGCCTTAAGGACACCGCTGAATCAAAGAGCCTCTTTCTTATTGCTCTTCACAGCTAAAAGCCTACGACGTGTCCGCCTGAGCCAGCCCTGCGAGACGGACGTGCCAGAACGAAGAATGCCACAGCGATCTGCACCTGCTGTCCACCGCGAGGATGACATGACAAAAATCTACAGAGGCACACAAGAATGCACCTGCTCCGTTCATTCCTCTCGACTGTGCTTCGATTCTTCAACAGGCAGGGCTGCCACATAATTCACCGTTTATGACTATGACAACGCATTTCTTCGGGCTTTACTGTGAAGAAGATGACTAAATGGAATTCGTAACTAAAATGCCAGTGGGGGTGTTTCGTCACATCACTGCCATAACAAAGCAAAAGGGAGGTGTTGTTTTAACAAGTTGCGGCCTGACTGGTTTTAAAAACAGTGAATCCACCAGAAAATGAGTGTAGGAATTTCAAGTTGCTGGTTTACAATTAGGTGTTTTTGATGTTTTTCGTTTCGTCTATGCTCTTATTTATTCAAACCTCAGCTAAAAGAATGATGCTGTTTAAAATTCAGATTTCCACATTCAGAACATTCGGTTGTACTTAATATATAAAACATATCATCCTTATTCTTCTGCCTGTGCACTTCCCGTTCTCTCACCATCTTTGCTGTCGACGGTCTTCACCACCAGGTCGGACTCGAACGTGTCCTGCATCTGCTGCCCGCGGAAATGGCTTAGGTGCTCCTGCTCGATGAGGTCACTCTCCTCCTCCTCCAATGGGAGCCAGGTACCGTCAATAAACCACTGGCCTCTCATCACCGGAATGTGATCTTGTTCTGCAAGACAGTTAAACAAAGAAGAGATTTAGTCTCGGATGAAAAAGTATAATTCAGATATTAGGATGCACATTTGGGAGCCGGTCCTCTGTATCCAGGAGGCTTGACTGTTTTGGCTGGGGTAAAATAATAAATAAGGTACAGTTCCATTTTGTTGTGCTCTGTATATTTTAAGCAGAAATTCTCCAGAGTAACAGTGTGGCCACAGTCACTCTCCAGGAGCTGACTCATTTTAAATGTGTGATTTGGACGATGTAAACTCATTTTCCTCTAACTCAACAAGTCTGCTAATTCCAGAGAGGCCAGGTCTCAGTGGCCTCTGCAGCAAGGCCCAGCTTTGATTATATTACCGAGCGACATTATTAACTGAGTCTCCGGTGGTGAAAGTGTAGCTGAACTGAATGTAGGCACAGTTTGAAAAGTACATGAACCTTTGCTATGCACAATGACACAGCACATCTGGATGTATCTGCAGGCTCCTATTTAATCGTTGAAAGAGACACTGAGGCTCTGAGTAGAGTGCAGTCACTCATTATTAGGGTGGTTCATATCTGGTCTGAGAAGATAAGCTTCACAGATGTGAGGTTCCAAGTTCCTGTGAAATGATTATGTAACTTCTTTTCACCTTATTTGCAACCTTGTGATATTAGAACATGAATATATGTCTATACATTTTAATCAGAGTATCTGGAGGGCTTCTTGGATTAATTCTCCTCCACATCTCACAGCTGAAATATTTTTAATTACTTTTTATATAACCTTTCTGTGCATGGGGTTATAGGCTGAGCTGAAACCTCACAGTAAGAGCATGAACTGTCTGCAAAGGACTTACATCCCACAGCATGAACATTCAGGAAAAAATAACTGGCTTCTCTAAATGTCACAAGGCATTAACCTTCAAAAGAACCAGCAACCCATGAACCCTTTCATCAGGGGGTCGGCTTTTTGTTCCCTGCCTTTTCCTGGAAATGTCCATGAATTAGTTAGTGCAGATCAGCTGAGACCAATAGACACACTTCCTGGGTTGTGTAGATGATCCAAACAGATAAAGGCTAAGTAATTGCAGAGCCATTTAAACAACAATAACGATACAAACCATGTAGGAGTCAGCAATCGACTGAGATGTATGAGGAATCACCTGCTGTGTTTGTGGGTTTTCTTAGAGATCTGTTATGGGAGTAGGGATGGACGTTGCAATGCAGAGTGTCTGATTGAGCAGCAGAGTTGTGAATGGATGTGGGTCATTAATCTGTATGCTGTCAGCCATTATACTGCAGAATGTACAGTATATACATTATTTATATGTGTGCAAAGAGGGCATTAGTGCCTCGGACGCTCGATCAGTGATGCTGCAGAGATCTGGAGCAACACAACCTGTGACTGGTGCAGAACAAAGATGTGACTTTATAGTTGTATACTCACGCTTCCAGTAGACGGGGTTGCACTGCCTCTCCTTAATGTCCACCTCGTAGAGCCCTCCCCGGACGCACACAGGCTCCACGTTGATCTCCAAGCAGTCAGGGTCTCTCTCCTCTGAGGACACGGTGGACGTGTCCAGGGACCCTGGGCCTCCGTGCACGCTGCTGGTCCTGGTCTCCACCGGCACCGCACCGTTCAGCCCCTTGCCCTCCCCACCACAGCCCTCCTCCTGCTCCTTATCCCCGCCGCCGCTGCTGCCCCGGGGCTCCGCCACCCTGGGAAGCAACTCGGAGTATTTCCGAAACATGAGCTCGATGTTGAGCGAGTCATGCCCGACGAAGGCTTTCCAAGTTTTCTTGTCCTCTTTGTAAAACCACCGCACCTCCTCGGGTCCCAGCTCCGTCACCACCTCGTTGAAGCGGCTCCTGGAGCTGTTGGACCGCGACCTCTTCCTCTTCTCGAACAGCGGCCCGACGTTGCTCCCGCCGCCGTTGCTGTACCCGAGTGGCCCGCTGTCGAGGTAGCCTCCGGGGGAAGTCAGGTCCAGGAGCAAGCCGTCCTCTGGGCTGCGGTGCCCGGTGTGTAGGAAGGGCAGGTGCCCGTCATGTCCCGACTGGACCGATGACATCCCCGCCTGCACCGTCTCGTCCATGGGACTCATCTCGTGGCAGCAAGGGAACCCATCGCTCCCCACGACCCACTCCTTGGTGTTGTTGTTTGTGGTGGTGACGCCGAGCGGTGAGCCCTGACTGTCAGTGCCCAAAGAGGAGCTCAGCGTGGAGGTTTCGGTTGTGATGTTGAAACTGCTCATAACTCTCCGAGCAGCCCAGCCTCCTCCTCCTGCTCCTCCTGCCTCCTCGTCTGCCGCCGCTCCTCTTCGTCAAAGCTGCCACCACTTCACCACATCCACCAGCAACATGTCATCGTGGTTAATTATTTAGAAGAACATCAATTTCACCCAAATCACGGAGCTCCAGACGAGCTGCCGGCGCATTTCCTCCAGTGCGCCGCAGCTACATCAGCCTTTTAGCATGTTAGCATGCTAGGCGGCTAAGCTAATGGTGCTGTGTGTAGAACTAGCGTCTCACTAACGCTACAACCGGAAACCTCATCAAACCCTCTCCGGACACGGGTCAAACTAAAGCCCCCCCCGTCACCGCGTCGCTTCAGTCCGGCTCCACGGGAGTCGTCACCCGGTCTCCGCACTTTGAGTTGTCCGCCGGTCCCGGGGGAATATCACATTCAGTCGGTTTGTCCAAACAAACCTCCGCTCGGACACAATACTGTAGTATGCGTGCGTGCGGCTTGACAGCTGACGCGCGCGGATCACTGGATTCACTCGTGAGCGCGCACGTAGAAGTTTACGCGACCACCGGACATGCAGTACTCGTGTTGTCCACTAGAGAGAGACAAATCAATTTGGTTAGTCAAGATGCGAAGTTCTATCTATTTTCAACATCTATTCATTTAATTCTGCTTCTGGACCTTCGTTTACTAACGCACTGAAAATTAAGACAACACATTCACTAAAAAGCACGTGAAAAGCTAAGAAAACACATGCACATAGAATAAAAACACGTAGGAACGACAGCGGACATGTTTCCAGGGGGACCCAAGAGAGTGATGGACCTGGCTGTAGTTCAATGCTGTGAGAAGTCACTGAAGTCTGCGACTCGTCGGTGGGGATGGAACTTCACAAATAGATGAAGATATTTGCACGTGTTTTCCTCATTTGTAATACGTTGACCCTTCTCGGCCACTATTTCTCTCTATATTTCTTTATATATTTATTAATACTGGATTAAGCTGGTGAGTATCTACAACACTCACTAATTAATCTTTCTTTTATACATCTGCTAAAGGTGTAAATACACTTTTATTTACTTTATTTCATTGAATTATGTGTCATCTGTTTTGTTTGTTTTTATTCTTATTTTACACTCTTTATTTCTTCGAATTAGATCCCTTGCAGTAGTTAGAAAACAAAAGGAGGCGTCACTGAACTTTACAAGGACCAACATGCCAAATTAAAATCAATATTTGTAATAACACAGCACTGGACTACCACCACCTATCACATATTACGGTCCACGCCATCAGGCGTAGACAACACGGTGAACATTTTATGTAAATCGAATTAAAGTTGTAAAACAAGGCTTACCTCCTTTTGGCAGCAAGTGGTGCTCTCACCATGGCTACATACAGACTAATAGATCTGTTCAGGTCCAGAACACTCTGGTCTCTTCAGATCGTATAAATCGTTCACCTTTGCAACAGTCAAAGACATCAAAGGATCTATCACCACTGACACTGTGAAGTTAAAACAACTGACAGCAAGCAATTATCTGCTTAATGAATCACTTTGAAGGGTTCTTAAAAAGTAAGTCACAAATCAGTGTTATTCTTTCAGCTTCACACTTTTTATTTTGTAGTCAGGGCTCTCCACACTGATTTTACATTCATTCAGTTTAGATCTATGTGCTGTTTAAAAGCATAAACTGATTATAATCTTTCGTGTTTCAAGGTGGCCGCACCTGCCCGCCCTTAGCAGCACCACTTCACTGAGGCACATTACTCTGCAGGTAAACAAGTGAGTCTGCTCTTCCGGTGTTTTATAATCACTCACTTTATAAAAACCTGCTGAGTTCGACTTTATGTTTGCTTCTTCTGCAACAATGAAGTTAACAGCATTGAGTGATAATCTGCGGGAAGAACTTTTGTCTGCAGGAATGTGTTTGTGCTCAGAATATGTGCATTTTCATCAGGCCTGATGTGCCGGTAAAATTTGGTGAGTTTTTGAAAATGTTCACAAGCCATGTGATTTATTTGCCTGAATATTCAAACGAAAAGCAATGTCACTGCTCGGGACCTAATTACTAACAATAACAAGAATTAACCAAAATGAGACCAGAAGACAGAAGGAAAATAAAAAGCAGTTCTATTTGTACATTTACTATATTTATATGAGTTGTCAACGTTATACCTGATTCCTTAGTGTATGTATTTAAGAAAAGCACTAGATGGAGACAAAAGCTAATTTATAGTTATACACCTTACCCTAATAGCTCGTATAACATGCAATGCAATGATCTGCCACCAGAGAGCAGCAGCGGCTTGCTCATTGAAAAAGCTGGGTTGCTGCTTTGAAAAAGACTAGTCAGTTTAGGATCCTAAAAACATTGTTACACACTTCTGCAAAGTTTCTAGTCACAAGGGTAGAAAATAACTGATAACTGAACATTTTAAATGTCACTAAACAAACATGAAATAATCCTTCCTGTAGACTGTTTTCCATGAGTATATTCTTTATACATTATGACTAACAGAGTCATAGAGTGAGATACACTCTATATAGACATAATACACCTCTATAATGAAAATCCAAATGAAGCAAGTGGCCACAAAGCGCTCGCCTCTCTGTTCACACAAGTTCAGCCCTCGTGTCATTGACCTGCAAAATCTATTTGTAATGTATCAGTTCTAGTGGCAACCAGTGTGTTTACATCCTTGTGTGTGCGTGTGTGTGCATGCCTGCAGTGTGAGTTTGTGTGTTTGCATCTGTGTACATACTGCGTGCATGTATGCATGTGCCCGTTTGTTTGTTTATGCGAGTGCATATGTTTGCATAATGTGTGTTTTGTGTGGCGCTATTTGTGTTTGTGTGTGTGTGTGTGTGTGTGTGTGTACTGCTGGTCCAGGTGATCTTGGGGCCGTGGTGTGGTCTGTGGGGGGAGAGGGAGAGGGAGAGGAGAGAGAGAGAGAGGCCCAGGCAGCTGTATTTGGAATAAACAGAAATTATCCTGCTGTGTTCTAATTTACTGCAGAGTGGGAATTAAACTTTAAACTCGTCCCGCCCCTCTGCAGTCCAATGCTGCACGCTTCACCAACCCACTTGCATAATGTGCGTTATTAAAGTGTAACCCAATCAAAATCTGACTTTTTAGTATCAATTCACATCCCCCTGTAGGCTTTGTCCGGCAGATGAATAAAAGGAAAAGTTGTTTTCTGGGAGAGCTTGTATTTTCTTGGGCAATAGTACAATGTTTGGAAGCTGTAGATGGTTTTCTGAAAAGTGGATTGTTCTGCACAAGTGGTTTTGAGGTGCTCCTGTGGATAGTTTGAGTATTTGCCAACTCTGAAAACTCACAGAACTCAAGCTGTGGAAAGCTCCGTTATTCCTGGTAAGTTATTACCTTTACCAAGGAGGTTATGTTTTCACCCCTGTCTGGTAAGTTGGATCGTTTGTATGCAAGATTACATAGAAACAACTGAAAAGTTTTCCATGAAACCTGGTGGAAGGATGTGGTATGGCGGTAGAACCCATAAAATGTGTCTGCAGCTCCAGGTCAGGGGGGCGGATCCAGTTTTTTTTCAACTTACTTTAACATTGCGAGGGCGTTTTGGAAACATTTTGACAGTTTTCCCAGGGAATAATTCAAGGCTCTTGATGAAAACAATCAAGCACATTTAGGGAACTGATATCTATGAGTTTGTGAAATTCGGTACATGAATTGAGGGGGACTGTTGGGCCTCGGCGAAGGTTTGCGCTCTCCTGAGTGAACCTTTTTAGTTCAGTAACTTTCTGTATGGAATATGAATAATCTGCAGTCCCAGTCAACTGAACAAGAATGTTCCGATACTCTTATTTTCCAGATGACAGTCATTAAAAATGAAGCAATTATGAGTACGAGACAAATTTTCATTGCAGCAATATCTAATGTGCAGGATCAGAATAATTACTGGGTTAAATATGCACTGCGACCGTTTCCAAGAGCTTTCTCTCGTTGCAGGTTTACACTCGAGGATGACATGTGGCTTTCATATAGGAATTAGTCAAATTCCTCATTTCTGGCAAACTCAAACAGGTTGGCCTCTCTCTCCCTCTCTCTCTCTCTCTCTCTCTCTCTCTCTCTCTCTTTCCTTCCCTCTCTCTCTCTCTCTCTCTCTCTCTCTCTCTGTTTCTCTCTCTGCCCTGATGTTTTGCAACCACCAGGCTCACCACCTGGATGAGTGGATGACAAACAAACTGCAAATTTTTCCTTCCAGTAACTGACCAAATAGATATTTATAACCAGCTGGTCACCTCCCCCAGCCCCGACCGGGCCCCCCTCTCCTCGGCCGCGGCTGTGAGAGCTCCCTTTTAAGATCAGTTGTGTCACTTCTGGCTTTGTTCTTAAACAAAGAGAACTGCCCCTCATCTGTCCGTAATTGGGCCGACTCTTGGAATGTGCTTGATGTCTCCGCGAGGGCCACTGCTGCTGCAGAGGACAGGCGAGAGGGCTGCCAGGGACATGGGAGATGAAAAAGTGAAATGCATGCACCCTTCCTAGTTCTACTCCTGTTTTCTTTTGCTGCCATTTTTCTTTTTTTTCCCACTCCTTCTAGGACACCAATTTTCTCAACATTGACGACCCCCCTTCCCCATTAAAATAAAGAAACCCCACACTCTCTGTAAATGTAACAATCTGCAGATCGACTCCACTGACTCTGGACTCTGTTTGGTCTCTCGGAGCCGCACCACCTCGCTACAAGGTGGGACGGTTGGATGCACTACAAGGCCGAGCCGCGGCACATGTCATTAGCAGTTACCGAGGTGATGTTGACCATGGGCAGATGGTTGAAAGGGGGATTGGAGGGTGTTTACTGCATTGTTACTAAAGGGAAGCAATTTAGAGAGTTCAAATTCCACTTGCAAGGAAGGGGGGAAATGTTGAAACAGTAGTTGGCGGGCTACCAAAAAGCCTGAGCCCCTAATTGTTTTCATTAATAGCAAATAATCTGAAAGTGCTTACTCTGTATTCTGGGAAACATTACGGTGTTGTATTCAGGACACGTACGTCTGGAAAGTCTCAGAGGATTAGTTTGAAAGTTTGTCTGTAGCAATCACGCTGACCCCAGGGTGAAATGTTTTAGGAGTTTTACGCTCCGATGGCAGACATGCCCGTGTCTCTGAGGAGGTGTAGTCTACCTTTTGGTGTTCAAGCAACCTTGTCCCCCACAACCCAGCCCCTTTGGTTTTGGTCATGAGTCATTTACTCCTGAATCTTTCACCTTTCACCCCCAGCTCCACTCTCCATGTCGCGCGCTCGCTACCCTGGATAAGTAAATACATGATGTAATATGTGGTTTTTGCTTCCCGCCCACTTCCACCCACATCCAGTGGTGATTAAACCAGAGCACAGGTAGTTTTTAGGTGGGGATTTGGTGGGGTGTGGTCTCCGGGGTCCTGAAGGAGAGGAGGAGCTGGTAATAGATGAAGGAGAAAGGAGGGGGAATATTAAAAAAAGGCTGGGAAAACGTGACGGAAAGGAGCGGCCCATGCAGGTCACACCGACAAGGCGGGACCTGGAGCAAGAGACATCACAGCCCTGGAGGATCTGTCTGGGGCTGGGGCTCCTCCGTCCCTGCAGCCCCGTAGCCGATGTCAGGCCAGCGGCTCCACCTCCCCCCCCGGCTGTCTGGGCCCCAGGTTCCAGGTGGGTGATTGGGGCTGTTGACTCCAGCACACAGAAGCCGCTGCCTGGTCCCGCTGCCCATAACAATCTCCTCTAGGGCTACCAGACCCATTGTCATTCAGACTCCCCACCCCACAACAATTCACAAGTCTGACAACCCTCCGCACTGGAGCCTGGCTTGGGATGGGCTGCCTGACTTGCTGTCACCGCTTTTTGTTTGTGTGTGTGACAATGTGAGCTTGTCAGGGAACAATTTGAATAAATATGTGGTGGTATTTTAATCACAATGTGTCCTTAGGGGCCAAATAATCGACTCCTCAGTTTGTTCACGTGTTGCTGTCTCCCGTTTTCTGACCTGAAAAACTTAAATACTTAAATGTAATTGGGAAAAAGCAGGTTAAAGGAATAGTGCAACATTTTGGTAAGTGCTGTACATTTCTTGTGCTTTCTTGCAAATATTTAGATGTGATGATTAGCCACTTTCATGTCTAGGCATTCGACTGGGAGCTGTAGCCGGGAAACATTCGCTTTAGCTCAGCATAGACTCTAGAAAGGGGAAATCATGGTGTAACTTGTTTGTTTGATGCATTTGGTGCATTAAAAAATAGAGTGTAAGACAAACAAGTCAAATTACTTTCCCAACGTGCTGAACGCGACAGAAACGTAAAAAAAAGACCAAATATCTCAGGATTAAAAAGTGGAGCCATAAACGTAGAAGACGCAGGGGAAGATGTCATCTTGGACAGACAACGAGACTTTCAACGATAAGAACCAACACTTCAGTCCAGGTCTGAAAAGTGCTCAGGTAAAACTACTCACCTTCAGTCAATTACACTCATCAGAAAAACTGATGTGACTGTGTTGTATTGTGTTCTCCTCAGCTCGCCTCAGTCCTCAAGGTGCCGATGGAAAGAGTGTGTCCAAACATTTGGAGAACTCCATTATAAGAGACAAGATCAATGCAGAGGGCAGGAAAGAGTTCAGAAAACAGATCAGTGTGCAAATCGCAAACTGTTTAAATTATTACTTGTCGGTGACGCGGAACATTTTGCGTTGTACGGCGGCCGTTTGGGCATCAGTCAATTTCACCTCCACGTAAAAGTAAACTTGCCGATGAAACGGACGGCCGCGGCGTGGAAAGTGCCAGGAAGATTAACGAGGTGTGTCTTTCCCCTCTCTCACACGATCCTTCTCTTTATCCCTGTGTTTGTCTGTGCTGGTCAGTGTGTGCGGGGGTCCGTGCGGGGTGGCCCAACGGGGAAACATGCTGAGGTAAACAAGGAGAGGAGACAGCAGGGGGATGTTTCTCTCACTCTGCGCTACACCGATCCACCAGGGAGCAGGTGTTAGCTTGTTTGGACTAACACCTTTTATAGCTCATTTTCTCCTCACTTTTCTCCTGCAAGACACTTCTATCTACAAATTCACCACCTGACTTGCTTCGACTCCAGTAAAGGAAATATTTGTAATTTTGCTTTCCTGCCAAAGGTTAAAATGCAAATATTGAAACCACTCTCACCCTGACCCGGAGTATTCTTTTCACATATGAAGAAAGCAGCAGGGGGTCGTCCAGGTCAGTTCCCGGGTAGAGCATGAAGACGTCTAGGTTTTTTTCCTGCTGTATTGTCACATGGGCTCACTTAAACATTTTATGGATATTTTACTAGGGGGCAGTAGGCAGGAAATATTCCGGAAAATGTCCGAAGCAACATTTGCATTCGCACATACAGGCTCTACGGAAATTTAAGGAAAATGTCCAGAGTTCAGTGCATGTCTGAAAGCAGCTTATGTCTGTTAAACTGGCTGCTAATCAGTTTAACTTCTAACCCTCAGCAAATTTCAAAATAAATATGCAAAACTATCTATTCCAAATGCAATACACGCATGGAATAGTTATTTCTTTGTTTGTTACTCTCTATATCTCTGCTTTATTCGTCCTTACAGGAAAGATGGCAGTTCCCGTATGAGCACAAAGGTGCTGCCTAATGCATCGTCTGTGAGTAAACTCTTTTAGATCCGCCTGTCGTTTACAAGGTGAGTGCTCTGCCCTTAGGACCTCTGAGGAGACCTACATGTGTTGGGCTGATCTTCAGTGTTTTCAGATGATGTTTCACACTGTCAGGGTTGACTTATCTGAGCGGGGAAAAAGTTCCCGGGGAACAGAACAGACATATCTCATAGACAGCTTTGGAATGTTTTTACAGAAAGGCCTGGGGACCCTCAAAGACAGCCACACTCCAGACTGTGTATATATAGCATATAGAGTATAAAGAAAGAAATCGGAGTAGTAAAGTCACTTGTGCACAATAAAATCACATAGGTACGTCTGGGTTCTGTCTTTCTATACCAGCCATCGTGGTCTGGAACCGAACATCACTTGGAGGTAAAATACTTAAATAAAAACACCAATATATACATATTCAAGTTCTGAATGTGATATGTTCATTTGGGATTTAAATCATTTGGGGAAATAAATGTTGGTGTGTATAATGCATAATGTGTGAATGCATATATTGTTTTCCAATAGTCTTTTAGAATTATTGTGGATTTCATTATTACGCCATAATGGCCGATACAGAAAGTCATGTCACAAAAATACATCATGTGTTCTGAACATTTATTTATCAAGATCAAATCTAAAACTCTTAATTAAAATTATATGTTAGGTATTTGGTTGATTTATGTACATAATCCGAAATCTGTCTAACAACAGTCACTTGTGATGGAGCACGATTGTCCATTGCAGTTTGCTCCTTAAAGTAACGACACAAAAATATCAGGTAGATTTTCATTAGCAATGGTGGTTGAAAAGAATATCTCCCATGATCCCACACTGCTCCATTACATCATCAAACTGAGCTCTTGTTATTGTTTTGAGTGAGAGACCTCTGGTGGCTGAAAATATGGCAGGTTTAAGAGACATGAAATCTGACCGGGAGGCAAATATGCAAAAATTAAAAAATAAAGTCCTCCCTCACGTTTCTGCAAATTTCTTACATTTTATCACACAAGCTCTTTGATAAAACAAATCACATTTTGTGGTGGTTGGTTTTCCATCTAGAAGAGAAAAAGCACGCGTTGTGGACCTATTTATAGTTGTCAGAAATATCCCCTTCTTTCAATTTCTCTTGTCCTCCCCCTTCCCTTCTTTTCTTTTCGAGCCGAGGACCGCAAGTCCCCTCCGAGGCTCGGTTCTCCATCAGAATCCTTAATGGATGTCAGATGTTTGTGAGAGGAGGCCGTATAGCGTGAGTGTGTTTCATGTTAGTTCTCAGCGTGATGAGCAGGGAAGCAGCTGGAGATGAACAGAAACTGCTACACCCACCCACCCCCCACCCCCGCTCTCACAATACCTCCATTTTTTATCCCCCACTTCAGTCTTTCTAAGTAATGCTCTCCTGCCTTTTTTTTCCCAGTGTAATATATTGGTATTAATAAAGGCAAACAAAGGCAAACATTCTGTAATGGGAGAGGAGCGGAAGATGTTGCGGTTTCCTGGAGAACCAGACGGCAGCTTCTTGCTTCTTCTCACTATAAATCTTGTGGCAGTTTCAATGGCTGGACGGCCGAGGCTCTGTGTGTGAAAGGTTCCCCGAGTTGATTACAAAGAAGTTCAAGGCAAACTGCTCTGTTGTTGCTCACAGCCATTGTGCCCCAATAGTCTGCTACAGGGTCGCATTCAATCGCACGCGCTGTCATGCAATATCAATTTGGACCTTTGCAAGAATTTCATCAAAGCGATCAGTGCGTGGAGATGGTTCTTTACTGTAAGTGGGTAAACACAACTGGCCCCTCCCCCCTTCTGGCAGCGCAACTCCCATCCCGATTGCTTAATAGGAATTTTGAGTTTCCCACAAGCGTCTTTGTTGGACCAGCATCATTTTATCACAAGCATTAACTGCAGCAGCTCACGTTTCTTCTGCCTCCTCTATAACATTTTATTTGTATCACTGCAGGGTTTTACTTTGCATTATTGCTCCTCAGGGTGAGCTGGGATGATGTGGACAGATCTCCGGGGTTGCTAAGCATAATGAGTGAATAATACAGCGCAACCGACGCACAGTATACGATGTCGAGTCAGTTTTATAAGGTGAAATAAATAAGTCCAGGTGTTTCGTGGTGGAGAACCAAACTAATGCGTGAGTCAATGTGAGTATTTCCTTCTCGTAGACAAACAGAACTGTGAGTAAGGCCGGGCTGGCAGGGTGTGTGTGTGTGTGTGTGTGTGTGTGTGTGTGTATGTGTATGTGTGTAGGGGGTGATGATGTGTGGGCCAGGCCACTTAGAGAAGAAAAAGTCATGTGAGAATGCAAATGTTCGAAACCAGTCGCACCAGGCATTAAACTAACTTGACCCTGGCAGATCAGAAAGTCCTGGTAATGTTCGCTTGAGCCTAAGTGTGAAGTATCAACTCGGTTATCGCCTGGATAAGCAGCAGTGGCAGATTTAGATATAGATGTGACATGGGCAGCCAACCAGGATGGCATTCTGGAGCAACAATTAAATTAAAGGGGTTCACATACAAGCTACAACCGCCACTGCACAGCAACAGGTGGGAAGTTCAAAGTGACACAAAAGACAAACACAAACATCCAGGGGTGAGGAGGAAGCGTCATTACACGATTTCCAAAGTGTAATAATTGTTGCCCTTGGTAAGACTGTGTCTGACTGGGATGATCTCCCGTTGTGTGGTAGAAAGGGCAAAACTGGATTTTATTAGGACCTGATTCTCCAAGAACATCGTCAGGAGTTCCTAAGAGAGAGATGACTGGGCTTGTATCAAACAGGCCATGTCCAAAAACAGCATTCACATGTATTTTCAGCAAGGGTTCCATAAAATTCCATAGAAGAAGGAAAACGAGACAAACTAATTGTCTTTGTCCCGAGTGGAGTGGAGTGGAGTGGAGTGGGAAAGACAGTCTTTCTACATTGATTTGTGTTTCATTTAACCTCAGGTCAAATTTGTCCCTAACCCCAAACAGTGTTTTTGTGTGATAAACTCAAACTAACCAAACTATGACTCCAGGAAGTTACCTCAAAGAACAGCAGTACACAAAGGAGGAGCCTCAAGGCTTCGTGTTGAGGAAAGGCCAAAGACGGACAAAAGGTGCTTTTCCACTTTAATGCATCCATTGAGATCATAATTCAACATTCCCAAAAGGAAAGAGGTGAGAATAAATATAGAAAGACGCAAAGTAAAAGGACATTTTTATTTGTGAGGGAGCTGAGAGCAAACGGGAGCCGGTTGGCAGATCGTTGGGGGAATTCGAGCGGGCGGCTGGTTGGTCGGCTTCCCTTTGCTCTGCAGGACGGGGGTGGCGGGCCTCATTATATCTCTTTCCATGTCGGGCCCTTAAGTCCATCTCCTCAGCGCCTGTTCTGTTTGTTTAGAGAGCCAGAGCCTTTTTAAGCTACGTTTGGCCTAATGAGCCCATTATCTGCCAATGATCCACAAAGAGGCCCTCCTCTCGCTCGCCCGCTCCCGCTCCCTCCCCGTGTAGTAGCCTGCCCTCGCCCCCCCTCTCGCTCTCCCCTTCCCCACCTCTCCCCCTGTTTTTCTGTCACTTTCCCCTCTTTTTTCTTGTGCACAACCCCCCCTGACCCCCCCCTCTCTTTCACTCTCCATCCACCTTGTTTAGCTCATTTTCTCCCTCCCGCTGCTCTGCATCCCCCCCCCCACCAAACCTGTCACATACTGTGCTCATTTCTTTCCCTCAGGACAGCGGCCTAGCCTCCTTCCTTTAAAATAAAAAAAAACAACACCCGCCTCCTTCTCCTTTGAGGCGGTGCGTTTTATGTCGTTGTTGGGAACCACTCGTGGTCTGGTTTTAACGGCCTCACACCTGCGCACGTTGTTGCCTCTCTTCATCACAGTTGACAGTATGAGTTAACAGTAGCGATGGAGGACAGTTGTCTTCAGCAGAGGGCCCCGAGGAAGATTTGCGAGGAGCCCTGTAGGAGCATGGCACCTGCAGGATACGGACCTCCACTTTGGGAATAAAAGCTATGCGTTCGGCTGCGTTTTTATGTTCGTCCGCGTCGGCTCACATGTCCATGAGTCTTATTGCAGGTGTTACAGGTGGGCATTTGGGAGTAGATTCTCAGACATCTCGATGTACTCAGCATGTGGGATTTCCCCCCCCAACAACCCCCCCCCCTCCCTCTCCGCGCTTCTGCTAGTAGCCACAGGAAGCTGGTGAGGATCAGCCCTCTGTTCGGGCCTGGTTGACCCGTTAACAACGAGGGCTTAATTATGGTGATCTGGTAATAGCGGAGAAAATGGAAGGAATGCCGTCCTCATGGCCGTACTCGCAGCAGGATTAACTGCACGAGCTGCACTCCCCAACCTCCACAAGCTCCACGACCCCTCGCACAGCTGCGTTTGTCTTGCGCTCCAGAAGAGGAGGGTGTGAGGAGGAGGAGGAGGAGGGCGGAGAGGAAGAAAAAAGGGGAAAAAGACAAAGAAAATGAATCGGCAGGGTGCAGGATCTTAATTCGATTTAATGAAGGGAGCTTGAAGTCCGAGAGGCTTTGCGGTCACACACCTCCGCAGACACGTACACATGCACACACACTCCCTCATGTAGGTCCTATTGATCTGTTGGAACAAACCCTATTATGGGCAATTATGTTATTCAGCAGCCATGGCAAATCCATTTCTTTGCTTTCATTACTTGCTAATACAAGGAGAGGAAATCTATTAAGCTTGAACGTGATGCCTCCTGTTAGCGCTGAGTGTGAGATCGGAAATCTTTGTTTCCGTCTCGCCGTAATGCTTTTGTCTCACATCGCTTTGAATCGGATTCTCAAGGGGAAAAAAAAGACTTCAAAAGAAAAATAGCTCCACATATCTCCTTGTTTTTCTTACCTATAATTGACCCAGAGAGGATTTGAATGTGTGCGAACCGCACCCTTCCACATCCAGAGTGTAATTTCAACTTCTCTCCTACATTTGGGGGGGGGTATTTGTTGTCTCCCAGGTTAAACTGAATAGCAGTGCACCAGACTTTGCCATAAAAGCAAAACAATCACAAAAGAAGGCCTCTTCTTCCACCCCCTTATTGCCCCTTTCCTTTCTTTAAAAAAAAAGAACAAGCAAAACCAGTCTCTCCATCTCTCCGCCAGTGCAGGAGAAGCCCATTACTATGTTCATCTTCTCAGCGTTTGACAGGTGGAAGTAGAACTTTGGGGTTTATGTTTTAATTATAAAGAATTCCAGATGTGGAGGGAGGCTCATAAATTAGAAGCAGAGCTACTCAAATGTCTTTTTTCAAAGGGACCAAGCAGGTCAGCATCTGCTTCTCATTGTAGCCAATGTTATTAAGGGCCCTGACTACAGAACGGCCCAAGTCCCCCGTCTGGCCCCACAATAATTGACACTATTAAATGTGCCTAAACAGATTTAGAGCGTCCAGAAAAGTTACATTTGTCTTGCAGAATGACTCTAATCATCAATTTTAGATTGAAGGGACCTAAAGAGGAGGAACCAGCCACCTAATCTGATGCATGATAGAGAGGGAGCTGGGGAAGAAAAAGAGCCAAAGCAGAAAGCAGGGGAAGCTGAAA
Organism: Pseudopleuronectes americanus; assembly: GCA_038501795.1. NCBI lineage: Eukaryota > Metazoa > Chordata > Actinopteri > Pleuronectiformes > Pleuronectidae > Pseudopleuronectes > Pseudopleuronectes americanus. Next base: position 16,552,996 of record CM076726.1, on the reverse strand, counting down.
AATGCACAAGTACAAACAAATTAGGCCAGAATGGCTCTGTGTAGGAATGTCAGGGAGGGCGGGAGGGAACTGACGGAGAGGAGGAGAGAGGTCTGAGCTGTGTTACCACACTCCAGACCATGCTGCTCGGGCTGGAGCGGGCGGAGCTGAATGCACATGGCCGGCTTTACAAAAGCACCAGTCATGAAAGACCATCTGCTCCACTCCTCTGGTGATCTTTTAAACCCACATTAATGCCGTTCTTTTTCACTTCCTGGAATGATGTGATACATTGAGTGATTTTCTCTTTTCTCTGGAGCTCAATTCATTTTCTTGGCCAGTGTTTAAGAGAGGATGTATTTAACAAGGTATGAGTTTGATTTCTGATACAGACCATTACTCGGGACGGGCATGTTTGAAGCTCGTCCACCGCTACAGCATCAGGAGCGGAGGCAGAGGGAGGTCCTGCGAGCGGATTGGCTGCGGAACCGGTGTTTGTAGTCAGACTTTTGGCCGGCGGGTGCAACTGGGGGAGGGTGTAGTAGTGGGTCATAAGATTGTGCTTGGGTTGGTGTGAGGGTGCGATGTTTCTCTACAGTGCGGGGCCAGAAAAAAAAGAAAGGAGAAAAAAAAAGAAACAACTCCTCCATCCAAAAAGTGGAGCCAGATCGGCAGAAGTAAAGTGGGACAGGAACTCTCAGGGGTGTGATTGAAAGGGTGAGAAGTTAATTTGGCAGGTTTTCCTCCTCGCTTTGCTAATGTTTCCTCTCAGGACTAAACACCCTCAGCACCCCCTCCGCCACCTCACCACTCCAAACTCTCTAACCCCCTAAACACCCGCTACACCCCACCGTCCAATCACCCAACTTCCACTTTGAAGACCCTTCACACAAAGACACACACACAGGTTAGCAGGGTTATCCATATTAGGACTTCTAATGGACTTCCATTCATTGTGGGCAGCCTAACAAAAACCACATCCCAAAACCTTACATTTTAACCTTAACCTTATCCAGGACCTCAGAATTCAAGTTTGGCCTCATAAGGACCGAGCTTTGGTTGGTCCCCAGGAGGTCTACTGGTCCTGACAAGGGCAATGTTTGTGGTGGAAAAGTTCCGAAAGAGGTAACAAAAACACGTGCAACCACACACACACACACACATTCACACAGAGAGTTGTGTCTGTGTGACTCCAGATGGCATTACATATCCTGCAGAGTATAACCTTAACCATATTAATTACTTGCCTTACCCTTATCTTAACCTAACTTTACCTTAACCTAAATCGTACAATATGTCTTCACCTTAACATTTAATGATTCATTCCATGTTTATTAAATGTAATCGCATCTAGTCCCCATAAGAAAGACACATCTCAATAATGTGACTGAGGAAAAGGATTTAGGTCCTCACAACATGAGTAATACCTGGACCACACAAGCACACACACACACACACACACACACACACACACACACACACACACATCCTCCTGCCACCCTACCCATGCCATGGTTTGCTTCCTCAAACATCCCCAAGCCTTGTGTGTACTTCTCCCTGCCCCTCCTCTTCTCCATTCTCCCTCTACCCATAAGTCCTTACACCCTCGTGAAAAAGCACCCTCTATCACAGCAGTGCACGCTGACCCGAGACAAACCTTTTCTCCCCAGGAAACATCCTGCTCTGAAACACTTTGGCTCAAGTGTGTTTTCTCCTGGGACGTGGAGAGGAGGGCGGGTGAGGGTGTCTGAGGTGATGCTGGTGTGGTACTTGAGTTAAATGGAGACCATGTTGGTGTATCTTCACGGCCTGTCAATCAGGAGCCCACTGATGTGTAGGGGAGCTCTGCTACAGCTCAGGAGAGGATGAAGGGTCATGTGGGGCAGTTGCAGTGGTGGTGGTGGTGGGTAATGGGGTCGATGTGTGCGTGTCTGTGTGTGTGTTACACAGGAGAGAACCACATGGTGTCCTTGCACTCCTCACTCACCACATGCAGGATCACTCCCATCAACAGAAGAGTGTTGCTGGGAGGGGAGTGTTGCTGGTTACACAGAAGAAAGGGTGGGGGTGGCTGGGTTGGTAGGGGGTGTCAAGCCCTGGTTTGGTTTTTAAAATATTTATTTGTATGTGCTTTTGTGTTTCGAAGACAGGCCTTTTTTAATGCAAAGTGGAAATGTTTGAAAACTCAAGTTAATCCTCACCAACGTGGTTAAATTCCTTCCTCAGGAATGTTGCAAATCCCAGTTTGACTTCTGGACTCTCTGTAAAGCTGCTTTCAAACATGCACCGAACCTGGAGATCCTCCACAGTTTCTCTGGAAGACGCGTTTGTGTGTGAACGCAAAAGTCCAAGTTTCTGTGGACTAACTCCAATAACTAATATCTCTGGGTGAAAAAGCGGAGCCATACACATAGAAAACACCGGCAAAGATGTCAAGATAGTTTGTGGTGATAAAGAGCCGACGCCGGTGTGTGCTTTCAACAAAAATCACATGATCCTCGAGCAGAGTGAATTTGTTACATCCTGCCTCCGCCCGCTGCACCACCTCTCACCTGATACAAGTGGATAATTCGTACATGTACAAAGATGCAGACGAAATGTCAACTTGGAAAGACCAAGGGATTGAAGAGCTTTTGCCGATAAGAGCCGACGCCAAATTTGATGTTCTCAAAACCATAACACTGCTTTCCACAGCAGAATTTATACATCATATATAACATATATTTCTTCGACACCCCAACAGGACATTTAATATGCAGTGATTCTACACAATGATTTCTAAACACCCTTCTGCTCAGAGATCAGGACATTTATGTTACATACTTGTGGTTTCTTGTTCACACGCAGCTAAGAAGATGGGACAGATTGTCTTCATTCTAAACCAGAATCAGAATCAGAATCAGAAGTATTTTATTGCCAAGTAGGTTTACACCTACAAGGAATTTGCTCTGGTAATTGGTGCATACAATGAACATAGAACATAAAAACGCAATAACATAAAAACACAATAAATGCAACATACATAGGAAAGGCAATAAAAAATAGAAAACCAGCATATATTTACTCACTGTTTACTTTTTATTTACTCACTTTTTTCAAATATTTATACAAAGTAACATTTATTTTGACATTAACATTTCTGAATAAAAATATAAACCAGTGGTGCTCTACTTAACTTATTACAGACCCACTTGCAATAGCCAAACATCTCCAGTCATTAGACGCAGGAAAAGAGGAGGGTTTACAACTGGGATGAGAGACAAGTTTATATTAAAGGTATAAATGTTCCATGTAATGAACATGCTCATGGCCTCTATGAGTCATACACAACATAAAACTTTATAGTTTCCCCCAAAGTTCCCAAAAGATAATAGCCAGGGTCAGATGTATAGCATTAGTTGGACACTGGCATATTTCCTATAGTTTATTATGTGAAATCCCATTAGTTTGTCATTTTTTTTAGAGAACACCACTTTAGTTTTTTTATTTAAACATTGTGACATAGTGGCCCCCTGGTGTAGGTGCGCCAAGCCTTCAGCATGGAGGGTGGAGCCCTGCTGTTTGGTTCCAATGGCACTGACATCACCTCGGAGCTGTAACTCATTTTGCTACAGCGGACCCTGTTGAATGTAGTGGAACACTAATCAAACATACTTGTCGGCTGAGGCGAGTCGCTTGCACATACGCCCATGATCTCAGCCGTGCACCTATAGTCACATGTGCACACTATGCACACAATCTGAGACATCGCATGATCTCACACATGCACATGCACAAACGCTCACACAGGCAACTTCCCGTAAGTTTCTAGTCGCCTCCATGCCCATAAGTACCACTGGGGTCCCCATTGCGTGAGCAGCCCCTTTTAGCTGCATTATATCTCGACATTCCCAGACAATGTGTACGGAGGGATCGCAGGAATCTCCCCATGAGGTTATCGGATATCACACGCTAGCTGCGAGCGTGAAGAGTGTTGTTATCCATGTCTGACACTAAAGCAACATGTAACATCAGAGAGATGGTGTGAACATACACGTGTGTGCAATGTTTGCACTGTTGCAAAATATGTTCTTTCTCTGTATACCTGCATAATTGCATTAAAGTCATTATTGTGTTAACTAGCAGGGTATCAGTTGGTAGCATCTACATATCTAAGCTACAAGGATTGAGTGTGTGTGTGAGAGATTATACAACATCAGGCTTGTGCTTCTCCACATGTGTGTGTGTGAGTGTACGCATATGCATTCTCTCTCCCCAAGGCCAGGCGGTGGGTGCTGGATCGGAGCACACGCGGCTAACACACTGCAGGTTGCCGCTTGAGACAGGCCAGGTCGGCTGGTGACAGTGTGCAGCCCCTCTCCTGCCTCATTTATCTGCTATGGCAGCGGACAGAATGCAATTTCCTGCGAGGGGGAGGCCAGGGGGATGGAACGGTGAGGGGGCTGGGGGGGATGCAGAGAACATCAGAGGGCCCTGAAAGCTATCAGGAACTTGAGTGCTGCTAGCGCTGCGTGCCAACTCGCCAGCCCTTGCTCACCCTGTGGTGCACCCGGACATCAGCTACGGCTATATGCACCATTCTTAGTGTTTGCTAATATGTGTGTGTCTGTGTGTGTGTGTGTGTGTGAGTGTGTGTGTGTGAGGAGGATAAAAATACCCCTCCATTTAGAGGCTCAGACACCTTGAGCTAGGGCACTCAGGGCGGCCATTAGGCATGTTGCAGTATGAGGGGAAGGTCACAGTTTATCACCCCTGCCACCCCACCTCTCCAACACAAACACCCGCTCGCTCCGCTCCCCGTCCCTCCCCCCCCGCCGCCTCGTGGCCTCGGTGCGGCCGCCTCGCCCAGCGTCCTCCAGCTGCTATCAGCAGAGGTGAGCGGACGGGGCAGAGCAGGGAGGTTCGATTAGGACCATTTGGTGTTGTGTGCGTGTGCGAGCGCGCCGCAGAAGAAAGTCTAAAGGAGAAGCAGATTGGCTCAGTATGCTGCGGTTGTGTGTTTGTGTATATTGGTACATGTGTTTGGCTTCTGTGCCCATGCTGCTTCTCAGTATCCCAGTTTAAATGCTGTATTCTCAGCACTGACAAGAAAGCCTTGCAAGTTCTTGCTTGCTGCTTGTTGTATTGGCTATAGATGAACAACTATGTAAGTGAGTATGTCTGTGTGTTTATGTTCACCTACAAGGAGGATTCTATCTGTTTATCAAACGGTCTTATTTTAATAATGTTGCCTCTTTATGACGTAAACAGCAAATGAGAAAATCAGGGAGAAAATTGGCTTTTTCTATAAACTATTCTAAATGTCTGTTCCCAGGACGGATTATCTGCCAATTCAGAGCAAAGATTTATGGCAGTCAGGCTGGAAAAGCCTCTTGTTAAATCGGTTCTAATAATGTAAGAAGATTGTCTATTTTTATATGAGTGTTTTGCAGAGAGAGACAGTGGTTTGAGAAGAGGATGTAAACTGATGCAGTTTCATGAGCTGGTTACATGTGGGGTTTTCACTCCCTGCAAAGCAAATACACATGCTGTCTGATTTTTTTTGACAGTGGAAACACTTCTGCTTGTGTCCACATAGGCACCAAAATCATTTGTGTGTATATTTGAAGGAGCTACTGTTATGTTGTCTTTTAAAGAGAAGGGATGATGTATAGATAGGATAGCGGATATGACAGGAAGTAGTAATGCTTCGCTGCTGGATTCCAACTCTTCCTTGGCCTCCGTACTTCTTTTTTATGTGGTGTTAAACTTGGCCTGTCTACAGAGCAGAAGAAACAGTCCATCCATGTTGTCCCACACTGCAGGGTTCATATGACAGCACCTGTATCATCCATGTAGGATTTTCTCAAACTTGAAGATGAGCTAGTCTCACAAAGCAAAAGCATATCAGGTGAAACTTTACAGATCATTTTCCTGTTGTAAAATATGAATTGATTTTACAGTGTGACAGCAGCTGGCAGCTGGTTAAACAGTCAACAGCACTGACCTCTGTACATCCAAAATATCTGCATTCATGTGAGTGGGGCCGGGCCTCAGACAAACACAACTTTCTCTGCATACACACCAGCCAGCTGCACAGAGTGGAGTCCTATATAGACCCTATCTTGAGCCTGTCACTAACAGGACGGCTGGTATTGCGTTTGGAATGTTTTTGTCTTGGTTTGTCCATTACTTTGTGTGTGGGGGGTCATAAGTGACCTCCGCTCGTTACCTTCCGCTTTCACTCAGCCTGCTACATTTGAGCATTTCAGCACGAGACCACCTTACTTTGTCTTTCACTACCAGCTCTTGGAGAGACGTTTAATCAGCTTACTTGAAAGGCTTGGGGCTGGAGGTCTGGTTGAGGCTGGAGGGGTTGGACACTGGGGGTGGGATATCTTATCATGGCCATCAGAAATGCCTTGTCGGCAGCCATTCATTGGGCACACACACACACACACACACACACACCACCACCACCACCACCATGCACCCAAATGGCTGAATTAGACAGATAACAGCAGACCACGGGGGTCCCCTCTCCCCTTTCCCCACCCGTCTATCACTCTCCCTCCCTCGTCTCTCGTCTCGCTCTCTCTTTCTCCTGCACTCGGGCTAGATTTTATTGGAGAGGAAACAGAAAACAGAAAGCCTCAGTGTGGGAAGCCACTTGTTATCTGAGAGTCTTGGGAATCGAGGCCTCGGCAGAGGCTTCACTCAGCGCACTAATGAAAGCAGGACAATTTGGCCGCTTTCGTTCCCAACATAGTTATACCTCCACATCCCAATCCCAATCTCAGCACAGGTACTCCTCCTGCTTCCACTTGCCTTCCATCCTCAGCTCCATTCTTCTTCTTTGACGTCTGCAGATTGTGACCCCTGGTTCCATTTTGGGGCAACACAACACAGTAATACTGCAAATTGCTTCTGATTGGCAAATCTTTTGGAAATGCTTGTATTACGTTCGAATGCCAGTACAACCTGTTGTTCTAAAGGCGCTAACCCACCTGGATTTATGATAAAAAAGATGAGCAGGGCGTTCACCTAAAACCAGCAGGTTACGTGTTCATTGTTTTTCTTTGTGAATGATTTGCTCAATATCAATTCAAGAGACAGTGGGCCTAAAAGTGTAATGACTGCCTCAGAACAGATCCTAGGATTGTGTGCAGCCTGTTTGTTGGGCCTGCCTCTATAGAAAGCATGATGGACAGGTTTTCAAAAGTCACACATCGCCCCTTGAACCATAGAAAATCCTCCCTATTCAACCGTTCATTAAGGCTAGAAGATTTAAGTTTCCACAACTTAACAATGCAGCAGAGATCCACTAAGTTCACCTTTGTTTGCCACATAGCTGAGGTTTACCAAACCCCAGGTGAGCGACTGAGAGCTCCCCTCTGTTGTGATTCCCTCCGTGCTGCGGCTCTCCCAGTGGAGCCAGGGCAGGGAGTCGGCGAGGCCATGTGAACACTGTATAGTAAGGTAAGACTTGGCCGCCGGGCATCCGGAGAGAGGGCTCAGCTCCCTTTGTGGTGGATCCCTGACAGGTTGGGGCGATGCAGAGACCAACCCCTCCCATCCACTTTCACCTGTGATATTGTCCCAGGTGGAGGGGTGGCGGAGGAGGAGACAGAGGGAAGGGTGGAGGGGTTGCAGAAGAGGCACTGAGATGTCCCCATAGGGCATGGCTCCTGTGTAGCTCGATATCCCAGCGGGCTTTGCCGGCCTCCAGAGAGAGGTTAAATGAAGCCAGGGCTGTCTGACGGACAAAGGCCGCAGGTCAGCACCCAAGCCTTTGATCCGTTCCTGCCCTCTTCAGACCACAGAGCCAGACCTTTTTGTTTCACCTTGCTTTTCTATCCCTAGGGGTAGCCCCCTTTTTTCCTCTCAATCTGCCCCCGACAATGGAGTCACTTACAAAGCTCTGAGCGTTGTATGGTCTGCCAGTCACCAGAGGGGAAGGTTTCAAAGGGAAGGTAGTGGGGCTCAGTGTCTCCCAGGTCCCCAGCGAGGAGATAGATACTGACCCTTTCAGTCCCCAGCACCGGGCCAGAGCCGCACAGCTGCACCCGGCACTTTGGAGGCCGTATCCAACAAAGACACAGCGAGGGAAGCTCATATATGGGGGCAAACAGAAGAAAGGGAGTCAGGGAATTTGTTGACACATGCTTCACTCCATCTCAGCACCTTTCAATGAGAGGATGTGTAATATTTCACTTTTTAAAAAACTTTCAAAAAAAGGTTTAAGTAGACAATAATGACAAGCACACCCGGGTTAAATACACAAAAGTATTTAGAGGGTTGTAACTTCGCAATTTCAGTTCCAAAAAACATCTTGCTGAAATATGACTTTCTTTCTCTAATGGTCAAAGGGGGGAGGAAAGGATTTATCTTGGAGCTGCGCATTGCTCCTCGGCAGATGTAGAAAAGACAGAGCGGGTCTGACATGTTCTGAGTTTGTGTCCAACTTGTTCTCCCGCCAAAACAATGGGGGAGCCCTGTTTAGAGCCCACACTCAAATAAAAGTAACTGACATGTCCTCTCTCTGTCTGTCCCACTGTGCTTACAGACCTTGAAGTGTCAGGGCATCACCGCCTCATTGAAATGACAAACTTTCATGTTGGCCGGGGGCCCATCAAAAATGAAAAGTAATTTCTTACTGAATCGTACATTTCATAAAAATCTGCACAACCAAAGTTTCTGCATGAGGTATTTGGATTTTTTCAGCATACAAACTGTATTTATGAAAAACTAAACTCGCCAAAACAAAAATCCAAAACTAAATGGGTTGAACTATTTTGACGAAGGAGAACTGTCTATTAAAGCACACTTTATTTTGATTAACATTAGAACAATGACCGAAGTGGGATCCTGTCGTCTAACTTAAAGATAACCAATTGGACATTTTAATAGATAAATACCAGGCAATTAGATTTTCGCTCTTGATGACATTAGAGTCGTTCCTCATACGTGTGGTGGGATAGCCGCATTATTATCTAAATAGAGATGGGCGTGTGTGTGACTGTGTGTTTGTGTGTTGGGGGCCCTCAGTTAGGGACACAGGGGCAGGAATGTAAAGGCTGCATTGGGGGCCTCTGTGGTGCTAATGGGTTAACAGGCCAGCTTGGCATGCTAATGGAGATTGTCTGTGATGTAATGAGCTTCTAATTAGGTCACCTCTGAGCTTGACCCTCTTGTAATGAGGGGGGCAGAAGGGAGGGGAGGGGCCGGGGCTGGTGATAGCACCCTGACCTGCAGGTGTGAACCGGCCCGGGCTGTAAACAGGGCTGGACATTCCTGGCATTCTCAGCTCAGCATCCCCTCCCGAACCGACGCCCCTCCTCCTCCTGCCTGCCAATAACCCTGCTGCAGCGCTATGGGTGGATACACAGAGAAACAATTGGAGCCACATTTCATGCTCCAAGGTGCTTCCCGGTTTGGCTGAAAGGGGAAAAAAAATTCCCTCGGGTTCCGCTGTTCTTCGATTGTCTAGTTTTCTCGACGATGTCCCAGGGTGTTGCAGCATTAAGCTGTAACCTCGATTCAAATGCTAAAGGGATCTGCAGGAGGGGAACTATCTCATTAAATGTGTAAGATTCTAATCATCCAGTCTTATTGTGGCTGCGTCTGACTACCTGTCTGACTGCCCTCTGCTCGCGGGACTGGCAGTAATCGTCCACGCTTGACAACCTTTCTTCCTCAGACCGTCTCACGTGTTTCTCACTTTCATTTTCTACGCCTTGGCACAAAGTGGCGCAGTGATACCACCCCAAAGCCCTTCTCTCACAGAACAAAACTCCTCTTTATTTCCAAGAGGGTGAACACCCAGCATGCCACCGAGCAGGGGAAGAA